>NW_026505957.1:0-33002 GCF_026875155.1 Cherax quadricarinatus
CCCCCCCCCCCCCCCCCCCCCCCCCCCCCCCCCCCCCCCCCCCCCCCCCCCCCCCCCCCCCCCCCCCCCCCCCCCCAACCCCCCCCCCCCCCCCCCCCCCCCCCCCCCCCCCCCCACCCCCCGCTGTTGCGCTGGTGCACCCCAAACCAACACGGCCACAACCCGGTGATCAGGAACTGATTTTAGGTGTTTGCCCGTCCCAGTTAAAGACTGCCAGGGGTCTGTTGGTAACCCCCCCTTATGTGTGCTGGGAGGCAGTTGAACAGTCTGGGGCCCCTGACTTTATTTTTATGGTCTCTTAACGTGCTTGTGACCCCCCTGCTTTTATTGGGGGGGTGGGCATGGGCTCCCAAGTCTTTTGCTTTCGTAGTATTGTTTTCGGGGCGTTCGGTACTAGTTTAGGTTTTTCGAGGTGTATATAACTGTATCTCTCCCCCCCTGCTTTCCGGGGAAAATACGGTTAGGAACCTCAAGCGCTCCCAGTAATTAGGTTTTTTTTTCTCCGTTAGCGCCTGAAAGTTCCTGTACATTTTCTAGGTGGGAAATTTCACCTGCCTTGAAAGGTGTTTTAGTGTGCAGCAATATTCACCCTAGATGAACAAGTGACCGAAGAGTGTCATAGGGTTTGGGCCTCCCTAGTTTTAAAGGGTTTCTCATTATCCATCCGGTCATTTTTCTGGCAGATGCGATTGATAAAATTTTGGTCCTTAAAGGTGAGACCCTCCGACATGATCACCCCATGTCGACGTTGGCGTTTCGCTCTATTTGGGGCCCAGAATTTGTTTTTGTACTCTGATGAAATTTAATTTCCTCATTTTTTACCATTTTTAGAAATTTAAAAAATTTCCATCGTTGAATTTAAAATTTTGTTTTCTGCAGCCCATAAAGATTTGGTTGATTCCCCCCTGGAGCCTTGCGTGTCTGCAATGGAAGCACGTCATGCAGATTCGGGTTCACTGCAAAGGAAGACACGGTGCTGTGGCGACATCCTTGTCTATGTCGGATATGGGGATGAGGAAAAAAGATGGGAGGGGTACTGTCCCTTTGTGGAAAGAGCTTTTACCGTAGCGCCTAGGACTTTTATCTGTTGACGATACTCTCTGTGTTTGTTGTGAGGGAAAATTTTAGATCCATCGACCGATTTCCCGTTATTCCTTTTGCACGCATTTTTTTTGCGCTTTACGCCATGGCACACTGCGAAGGCTTTGCAAAGCTGTATATATTCATCGCATTCTTTTTTTTTTAGTGTTTTTGGCCCTTTCTTATCCTTTTTAAAAAAGCGCCTGTTTTGTTCCCCCCTTTTTTGATGGTTTCTAGATGGGTGGGGATCTGTTTTTGGGGCCCTTTAAAAATGTTGGGTGTTTTATTTGGGTTTTTAGTTTTTGCTGTTTGCTTTTTTACGGGGCCCCTTTGTGGAGTGGGGCTTGTGTGTTTTTTTTAGTAACGTGGGGCGCCCCGTGCCATGCTCCCTCTCCATAGGATGGAAAAGGCTCGTGATGGGGCTTCTTGCCCCTTGGTAAGGGGGATTACCAACAGACCCCCGGCAGTCTTCAAGTGGCCCGGACAAGCACCCAAAGTCGGTTCCGACACCGGGCTGTGGCTCGTCGTTGGTTTTGCGTGCAGCCAGCAGCAACAGCCCGGTTGATCAGGCTCTGACCACCAGGAGGCCTGGTACACACCGGGCCGCGGGGGGGTTGCCCCCGGAACTCTCTCCAGGTAAACTCCCGGCACGTGCACTACATGCCTTGGTCCCCCCCTTTTTTCCCTTCCCCCTTCTATCCCTCCGTGATTAGTGCCCCAAGTATGATATTCACTCTCCAGAGCAAGGCTTGTGATCCCTATCAGTAATTACAGGGGAATACCCTAGCAACACAAAAGGCTATACGTTTTCGTTGGCAGGGCCTGCACTGTTTCTTTTTGCGCTGAAATGCTTCCCCTTCCCGGGACCCCTTTATTTCTTCTTCACTGTATTCATAAAAAAACTGATTACTAACTCCTCTTCACTGTAGCCCTATACACTGGAGTCACTAACCAACTACCTTGTCCCTACTCCCCGGCTTGGGTCACACTTATTCGTTTTTAATTTTGGATTTGGGGGTGGCAATACCCCTACACCAACACTAGGCCTTGGGCCATTCCACTCTCTCTTGGCATGATTCCAAATTGTTTTCATGTGTCTTATCCTTCACCTCCCTTTTCGGTTTGGGGCAGATCGTGTATCACTTTTTTGGGTTGTTCATGCACTGTCAAATTCCCAGGGCCCGGCAGTGGCTTTGATTGACCACTAAATATTTTAAAATTCACGATCGAAACGAGTGTTGTTCCCACTGTGTGGGAAAGTGTGTGTGTGTGTGTGTGTGTGTGTGTGTGTGTGTGTGTGTGTGTGTGTGTGTGTGTATGTGTGTGTGTGTGTGTGTGTGTGTGTGTGTGTGTGTGTGTGTGTGTTGTACTCACCTAGTTAAGGTTGCAGGGGTCGAGTCCAAGCTCCTGGCCTCGCCTCTTCAATGGTCGCTACTAGGTCACTCTCCCTGAACCATGAGCTTTATCATACCTCAGCTTAAAGCTATGTATGGATCCTGCCTCCACTACATCACTTCCCAAACTATTCCACATCCTGACTACTCTGTGGCTGAAGAAATACTTCCTAACATCCCTGTGATTCATCTGTGTCTTCAACTTCCAACTGTGTCCCCTTGTTACTGTGTCCAATCTCTGGAACATCCTGTCTTTGTCCACCTTGTCAATTCCTCTCATATTTTGTATGTCGTTATCATGTCCTCCCTATCCCGCCTGTCCTCCAGTGTCGTCAGGTTGATTTCCCTTAACCTCTCCTCGTAGGACATACCTCTTAGCTCTGGGACTAGTCTTGTTGCAAACCTTTGCACTTTCTCTAGTTTCTTTACGTGCTTGGCTAGATGTGGGTTCCAAACTGGTGCCGCATACTCCAATATGGGCCTAACGCACACGGTGTAACAGGGTCCTGAACGATTCCTTATTAAGATGTCGGAATGCTGTTCTGAGGTTTGCTAGGCACCCATATGCTGCAGCAGTTATTTGGTTGATGTGCACTTCAGGAGATGTGCCTGGTGTTATATTCACCCCAAGATCTTTTTCCTTGAGTGAGGTTTGTAGTCTCTGGCCCCCTAGACTGTACTCCATCTACGGTCTTCTTTGCCCTTCCCAATCTTCATGACTTTGCACTTGGTGGGATTGAACTCCAGGAGCCAATTGCTGGACCAGGTCTGCAGCCTGTCCAGATCCCTTTGTAGTTCTGCCTGATCTTCAATCGAATGAATTCTTCTCATCAACTTCACATCATCTGCAAACAGGGACACCTCAGAGTCTTTTCCTTCCGTCATGTCGTTCACAAATACCAGAAACAGCACTGGTCCTAGGACTGATCCCAGTGGGACCCCGCTGGTCACAGGTGCCTACTCTGACACCTCGCCACGTACCATGACTCGCTGCTGTCTTCCTGACAAGTAGTCCCTGATCCATTGTAGTGCCTTCCCTGTTATCCCTGCTTGGTCCTCCAGTTTTTGCACTAATCTCTTGTGTGGAACTGTGTCAAACGCCTTCTTGCAGTCCAAGAAAATGCAATCCACCCACCCCTCTCTCTCTTGTCTTACTGCTGTCACCATGTCATAGAACTCCAGTAGGTTTGTGACACAGGATTTCCCGTCCCTGAAACCATGTTGGCTGCTGTTGATGAGATCATTCCTTCTAGGTGTTCCACCACTCTTCTCCTGATAATCTTCTCCATGACTTTGCATACTATACATGTCATTGACACTGGTCTGTAGTTTAGTGCTTCATGTCTGTCTCCTTTTTTAAAGACTGGGACTACATTTGCTGTCTTCCATGCCTCAGGCATCTCCCTGTTTCGATAGATGTATTGAATATTGTTGTTAGGGGTACACATATTGCCTCTCGCTCCCTCTCTCAGGACCCATGGAGAGATGTTATCCGGCCCCATTGCCTTTGAGGTATCTAGCTCACTCAGAAGCCTCTTCACTTCTTCCTCGGCTGTGTGTGTGGGTGTGCGTACGTGCGTGCTTGTGTGTGTGTTGTGGTTGCAGGGGTCGAGTCATAGCTCCTGGTCCTGCCTCTTCACTGATTGCTACTAGGTGTGTGTGGGTGTGTGTGTGTGTGTGTGTGTGTGTGTGTGTGTGTGTGTGTGTGTGTGTGTGTTGTGTGTGTGTTTGTGTGTGTGTGTGTGTGTGTGTGCGCACGTGCTTGTGTGTATGCATATATTTGTACGCTCATGTGCATGTGTCTGTGCGTGTGCCCTCGTGTATGTGTGTGTGCGCGCGCTCGTGTGGGTGTATGACCCACTTAATATTTGTATTTGTAACTCATTACAATTGTGACCGGGTGTGGACGTATCAGTGGCTCATTACTTTGTAATTTGTTCATGATTGTAACCATGTATAGGAGTGAGATTCATTACCTTGTAACTTGCCATGATTGTGGCCAGATCTACCTGGAGTCCATTACCTTCGTAACTAGTTCAGCTATCATAACTTTGGGGTCCGTCCTGGACCCATTATGTACCTCTGTAATCTTTGACTACCACCCACAGGATGGGTATGGGGTGCATAATAAAAATATTAAACTGAAGGATGGCATACAACTCGGCGGTAAAATACTAGCCGAGTCTAAGAAATGGCCCCAGACAACATCTTCAGGGAACACCACTAATAACCCAACACTGTCAGAAGATTTATGAACCATCTGTATAAACAGTGACGTGACGGCAGCTGACCAGAAGTGATCAAGAAAAAGAGAGCGAGAAGCAGCCATAGGTAGGAGAGCTCTAATGCACGGTAGTAGGGGAGAACAGACACGAACCATTGGAACCTCTCAGAGGAAAGGAACAGGCAGATGCTAAATGAACATGAGCGAGGCTAGGACCTTGGGTAGCTTTAAAAGGAGACTGCACAAATGTATGAGTGGAGGGGCTGGGTTTGATTGGTGTCATTGGGTACGGGAGTAATTCTTGGGTAGCTTTGGGTAGAGGTCGTTTTGATAAGGACCTGCCTTGCATGGGCCAGTAGGCCTTCTGCAGTGTTCTCCATTCTTATGTTCTTATGTACAAGGGAGGCAACTGGAGAGAAGATCAGAGTGAGTGAAGACGAAGAAAAAATAGACGGAGTAAGCAGGGGCAACCGATCAAATAACAGGCTTCTACTAACGTCTGAGACCAACCTATATGTAGAAGGAACACGGTCACTAGAGCAGACAAAGTAATGAAGGCAATGAGTATCACAACGAATGACTAAGGAACATTTTCCTTAGCATAGAGGCTTTCAACAGGAAATGAACGAAAGGCAACAAGGCATGAACGTACACACTGATGATGAGGGTGAGTTGATGAGTTGCAGAAGCCCCAGAATAGACTTGGTTGCCATAATCCAGCTCTGACAAGACTAGGGCAGAATGCAAACAGAGGAGATCTGGCAATCTGCCCCCCATAAATGATGCACAAGAATTTTAAGGAGGTTCAGCCGACCATGGCAAGCTCCCATCAAAGAGGAATAGAAGGCCAAGAAACTTGACCATATTGCATTCCAGAATACATGAGCCATGCAGATACAATGGAATATCTGTGTCATGAGGACGTCTAGTGAAAAATGAAATGGGTGCACCAACTTATCAATAGAGGATGAAGAAGGGTCCCCACAAAAGGTGGTAAGATGAGAGTATAAGTCCCAATTCATCATCCAAATTTCCAGCAGAGCCATGGGGCCATGGGGAGGTCGGGAATACATAGTATAAGTAAGAACTTTGGGGAAAAGTGATCACTGTCGTGCAAATCCAGGAGAACAAACCAAGTGTAATCAAGTGCAATTGACGAGGAGCAGATAGAAAGATCAATGCAAAAGAGAGACTGAGTGCAAGAGTCAAAATGGGTGGGAGCACCCGTGTTTAAAGCATGAAGAGGATGAGAAGTGAGAAGTCTCCAACTGATCACCACGAGGCACAGTGAGGTCCCTCCCCAGAGATGAAGATGAGCATTAAAATCACCTAACAAGATGGGCAGTGGCAGAGATTAAAAATGCAACATCTGAGATACTGAATGCACGGAAGGGGAAAGATATAGAGTGTAAACTGCATACCACCTGTGCAAATAAATAAGAGCTGCAGTATAATGCAGCAGAGAACGAACAAAGACCTGTTGAAATGGTATACCAATGCACACAAGAAGCGCACTCATTAAAAGTTTCATCAGGAATCAGAAGAATGCAACAGTACTAGCCCAAAACGGGACAGATAACAGCTGAACGAACTTTAGGCTCTTGTAACCCAACATACTGGGGAAAACTGGGAGAACAACACTGGGAGCTCTCCTCGATTACCACTGAGGCCACGAATATTCCATTGTAAATAAGCCATTATTCACAAAGATTGGTATGCCAACAATGAAAAGTGATACAATTTATGGGCTAGTAGGGTTAGTGAAGTCAATGTGTGGAGGCAATGGAAAGCGAATAAGCAGGGAGGAATCAGAATGCTGTGTAGGAAAAGACTGCTGTGAGGGTTGTAAAAAATAAGGAGCATAAGGAGGCGCACCAGTATCGACACCAAAGGTTTCGTCTCTGAAATATAGTCAGAGATAGCATCAAATGTTTCAGTGGACAAGGAAGATGCTGATACCATGACTTCAGAGACAGGTGAGAGAGAGCAAGTAGAGATCGGGGAGACTATAGAGGGAACCAAAGAGGTCTGAGAGGGTAAGGGAGTATAAACCTGGAGAGATGTGCCAGTGGGGACAGAAGATACCTGCAGTGGAACAGGAGAGGAAGGAGGCTGGAAGAGGCTGGAGAAGAAGTTTGGGGGGTAACAGAAGAGGGGACCACAGAAGGAGGTGAACCTCCACCTTCATGTGAGAGTTAGAAAGGGGTTGAGAAAATAAGCACCGAGGCTGAAAAGGAAGACTGTTTGGGGAATTTTAAGCACTGGAGAAATGCAAAGAGACCTGGGCTTAGAAGACAGGGTCAACTTCACAGGTGATAGGCCTGAAGGTGCACGTGTGTAGACCCCCGCAGACTGAGAAACCAGTCGGTGAGAAGATAAAGGAGTAAAGGTAGGAAGAGGTAAGGAGGTAGGGGTTTCAGAGGGTAAAACCACAAAAGAATTGAGACGGAGGTGACCCCAGAAAAAAATGGCACCGGAGGAGCTGGTAGGCAGGGGTACCTAGCTACTCGAGAATAAACAGCACATGGAAGATTCCCTGAAGGCGGACCCAAAGACAGCCATAGCATAAGGCCTTCGCTCTCCTTAAAACAATGGATTTCACGTTCATTAAGATAGACCTGCCATCGCCAGGAAAAAGAGGGCAGGTTTCACTGCAATTAGACAAGTAGGGGGGAAGACTGTTAAATGTATCGGGATGATCCACAGTACCGCAGACTGGGCACTCTACCACAGACCTGCAGTATTTAGCTGGATGTCCAAAGCACCAACAATTTCAACACTGTTGGGGTGTAGGGATCACTTTACAGACCCCTAGGCGATGTCCCACAATGTAAATGGAGGACGGGAACTCACGATAGTCAAAGGTTAAGCGGGCGATATTACTGGTAAAGCACCTCAGCCCATGAGGCCATACATATCCACTTTAAGAATCAGAAGGTCCTTGAAGGGCTAATTGCTCTAAAATATCATCACCCCATGACAAACAAAAATCAAAACTGAACAATGGTATGCAGTAAGACCACCATACCACTGCAAGAATTGAGAGTAGCAGCTTATGAACTGTGATAGGAATATTATCAATGGAAGATGAGAAAGATCCTTAGCTTGGCCCTCGTTCTGAACTGTAACGATGCGTGCACCACTTTGAAGAGCGTGAAAGGATATAGTTTAGTCAACATGTCGTAAAAGAGCTTTACCGATACTGCGGTCTGAAAGATAATTAGTTGGAGACGTCGGCTGCAAGGAAAAGAATTTGGTCCACTGTGTACTTGTAAACATGGTGCATAAGGGAAGTGGATGTCGTGTAGGGTTTGTTTCTGGGTGGAATGAGCAGAAATCAAAGGACTGTCATCAGCAAATGGTCTGGAACGTTCAGGCATAGGACAATGGGCGGCCTGACCTGAGGCAGATGGGCGATCCAAAATCCATCGCACTGTATTTTGGGAAGCCAGATGCGAGGGGCAGAGGCACTAGAAGAAATGGGTGGAGCCTCAGCACTTGGAGCAGGTGACAAAGCATCACCAGGAGAAGGTACAGGGGTATGGAAAAAGTCTGGAGAATGGTTCAATAACGAAGCCGGGTCAGAACAAGATGCGGTAACAAAAAGGCGCCTGGGAGGAGGATGGGGGGGTCATGATGGTGGCACTTCTTTCCTATTGTTATTTTAAGAAAAGAAAGAAAGAAGGAAATAAAAAAGGACAGCAGAGGGACAGTTATTAGAAGGCATGAGTGGGCCTATAAGTTCCTCCCCTCATCCAAGAGGACCTCGAAACTGCCAGCAGCACAGACACAGCATGGAACCTGTGTCATAGCCTACCCTTCATGCCAGTAAACAGCACTCCAGGATAGCAACCTCACATCCACTGAGCCACCTTGGCAAACATAAGAGAGGGCAGTTGGATACCCACCACAAAGTATACCTCCCTCGGCTGCCATCTCCCAGAACTGACAGGTAGCCTCCAGAGATACATCCATCACTTGCAGGACACCCTGCCCCACCTCCTGGAAATCTGGGAAGGGAGCAGGGCACCTCCAGATTATCCAGATTCCACGACAAACCACACTACTCCCGAGGGGCCCCACGGAATGAGATGAACCCAGCACACTTCCCCTACCTAAAAACCATAATGCCAGAGAGGACCCCAGAGGGTACAAATGGGATGGCAAAAAAGGAGGGTTGGGAGGGGGAGGAAAATTAAAAGGGGGGGATAGAGAGGCTGGGATAGAAAAAGGGGGATTGGGGGTAATTAGGTTCGATCCGAGGAAGACCAAAAGGTCTAATTCCTCAGACCAAGAGCTCTTCACCACACCAAGGAGCCCCCCTTGAAGAGGTTGCAGTAATGTGGGGAGTTCCTCAACCATCTTCAATAACATCACTACACATTCATCCCATTATTAGTATTGTAATTATTAATAAATTTGAAACATTATTTTATTGAAAACTGGGACACACCATTAGAATTTTTTGTTCATTTATACGTATTATTCTTATTATTCTTATTCTTATTATTATACTTATTATTCAATGGGCTGCAGAAAACAATATGAAGTTCAATGATGAGAAATTTCAATTACTCCGATATGGTAAACATGAGGAAATTAAAACTTTATCAGAGTACAAAACAAATTCCTCCCACAAAATAGAGCGAAAAACCAACGTCAAAGACCTGGGAGTGATCATGTCGGAGGATCTCACCTTCAAGGACCATAACATTGATCAATCGCTTTCTGCTAAAAAAATGCCAGGAGGATAATAGAACCTTAAAAACTAGGGATAAAAAGGGGCCCATGGACACTTTTCAGTCAATTTTTTCTATTTTAGGCTGGAATTTTGCTGAAACCCTAACAGCACCTTTCAAGGCAGGTGAAATTCTGACCGGGAAAAATGTACAGAGCCCCTTTCCCCGGCACGCATAAGGGAGAAAAAACCCCTAAATTTTACGGGGAGCGTTTTGAAGTCATAAAACCTGTTTTCCCCGGGAAATGCAGGCGGGAGAGATACATTTTTTATAAAAACCCCCGGAAAATCCTAGAGGGACTAGAAAACCAAACCTTGCACACAAAAATCCCCGACAAAAAAAGGGAAAAAGGGACTCGGCAGCCCGACACCACCCCCCCAAAATTGAAAAGCAGGGGGGGTCACTAACAAAATTAAGAACAATTAAAAAGGGTTTCCCGGGGGCCCAAGCCTTTTTTAAAACCTGCCTCCCAGAAAATAAATAAGGGGGATTACCAAAAACCCCGGGCCCTGTCTTCAAGGGGGCACTGGACAAGCCCCCAAATTTCGGAAACCCGACCACCAGGCAAGGCTCGTTGTTGGATTGAAATGCAGACCAAGCGGGTAACGGGCGGGTTTTGATCGGCTCTAAACCACCAGGAGGCCGGGTTCACAGCCCGGGGCCGCGGGGGCTTTGACCCCCGGAACCCCTCCCCGGGAAAAATTTCCCAGGTAATTATTATTATTATAATAAAAACCCCAAGGCATACACCCGCTAGGGCCCAAAAAAAACGGCAGGGAAAGGGGGGGTGTTGCGGGAGCAGAGAGTAGCCAGGGGGGGGAGGGGATAACAAAGGTAGAGTTAAAAAGGGCCCAAAGGGGTTCTAAAGGAAGCATTATCAAATTTTCGTAATAAATAAAGTTGCTGTCAAACAGCAAAGAGGGAGTCGAGCCCGAGCCGGGGCCATCAAAAGGGAAGAAAAGTAAGGGTGTTAGAGTGGTAAAAGTTGGGAAACAAAGGAAATGAGGAAGAAATACCACCGAGGATGGAGGTAATAAAGCAACTCTAAAAAAAAAAGCCCGCAGAAGTCCCCCTTGGAGGCAGAGATGGGAAAAACCTGCCAAGGCTTAAGAAAACTTTCTTTTTTTAAAGACAGCAAATTTTTTCTTTCCCTTTTAAGAAAACTTGAAAAAGGGGCAAGAATAAGCCAGGTGAGCCTCATTAAAAATTTAAAGGCAAGAAGGGGGGTCGGTGCAATATGTTATCATGGTCGCCAACCCCAAACGGGCCGGAAATTTCCTCCATGGACGTAAAAGTATTTCGCTGGAGGGGCCAAAAAGTCCCAAAATTTTTTTACATTGCTGAGATTGGGAAAACAATTTCCATACTTTAAACGTGATCTGCAATATATACAAGGACAGGAGTTCATGGCAGTCAAAATTTTAAACAGGGAAAGCATCCCCACCCAGGGGCAGGTAGTACATGGGTTTTTTCACTTTAAGGACGGGGAAAGGTCTTGAGACATGTTTTTATTGAATCATGACCGGAAAACGTCAATGGGGGTGGGAAAAAGGGAGAGTTTGTGAGCCTGGCCACCTTTCGTACATAAAATTTAAACGATGCATGCACCACTTTTAAAAGAGAAGAAATGAAAATTTTGACCAAAAAGGCATAGGATTTGCCCGGGGGCTGATATTTTGATCAATAGCCCAGAGGATATGTTAGTTTTTAGACCCGAAAAACTTACCCTATTACGTTTTTTAAATTTACGGTATAAGGAAAACTCGCTTTTGGCCCTTTTATGGAAAGGCGAACGATAACTGACAGTGTATTCATTAATGGTCGGGGGTTAAATTAAAGGTGGGACCAAAGGTGGTCTGCCCTGAGGTGGGCAGGTGATCTAAAAAATTGTTCCACTGAAATGGGAAGACCCCAGAAGAAAGGGGAAAAAGACGTGAAAGGGTCAGCCCATATCAAGATTTCAGGCGGAACCCTTAAAATAGAGGCAGAAAAAAAAATGCTCCTCAGAAGGTACCGGGTGTGAGAGGGGCCCCAAAAAAAAGTCAAAAAATGAGGAGGGCCGTGAGAGGGCACGGCAGGAGAAAGGGGTCCAGGATGAGGCATTTCAGGGGATTGGGCTCCATGGTTAGGTTTCTCTTTTTGTTTTTTTTTAAAAAAGGATGGTATTTTGGGGGGGAAAGCTTCTAGGGAAAATAAAAAGGAATCGTAACCCCCCTTTTCGCCCCCCAAAGAAGGCCCCAGTGCGGCCAGCAGTTCATTTTTTTTTTTAAATTAAAAAAGAAGCGCAAAAAAACCAAAAGGGGGCTTACAAATGCGGGGCCAGTAGGGCAGATCGTGGGGAACCCATGGCCTAACCCTTTCCTTCATGCCAGAAAACCCGGGAAAACCCAAATTATAGAAAACCTTTCACATCTATGGGGTCACCCCGCAATAAAAGGGGAGGGTAAATCAAAACCCACAAAAAAATACCCCCTTTCGGCCACCACCCCCGGGAACTGACGGGAACCCCCCTCCAGAAATGCCCCGTCCTCCTGAAAGACATCAAAGCAGCCCCAGAAATCCAGAGGGGCTCAAAACATCCCAATTTTATCCAGTTTCCCCGGCAAACGACCCCACCAAAACCTCGGGGGGGATGGGTTGGACAATGACCCCCCATCTTACCCCAACCCTAGGACTAAATTTCAGGGGGAAAGCCCCAAAGGACAAAACCCAGGAAAGGGCGGGCAGGGGGAAAGGGGGGGAAAAGGGGGATGGGGTAGGGAATAGGGGAAATGGAGGGCAATTAAGAAAAAGTCAGAAAAAAACAGAAAGGTCTAATTCCTTTCAGACCAAAACCTTTTCATCTTTAAAAGGGCCCTCCTTGAAGGGGGACGGGCCCGCCCAGCCCCTTTAAAACCCTCTGTTTAATGTTTTTAAAGTAACCCTAAAAACCTCTTTCTAATCTCCAAGCGGGGAAATTTTCTGCATAATATTTACACCACACCTTGGGTCCTCAGCATGACATCACTGTCTCCACCTTCTCCGTGTTGAAACTTTCACCACTAAACGCTTCACACCCAAAAAGGAGCACGGGGAAATCTATACTCCAAAACATTCCCCCTTTATTTTCCAAAGGTTTAACTTTCTTTACTCCTACTTCTCAGTGCACCACTAAACCTTTACCCACTTCATTTTTTAATAGACCCATTTGCTGACAATTCCACCCCCCAAATTATTATTATTTTATTATTATTTTTAATTATTATTTTTAATTAAATCAAAGAAAGAGAAAACCCATCCATTTTTTTCCCCAAATTTTAAAATTTTTTTGGGAAAACCCCCCAAGCCCCCGTTTCCCCCCCCCCCAAAAAAAAAAACCCCCCCTGCAATCTAAAAATCCAATTTTTAAATTTTCCTATTTTTTTTTTTTTATCATCTTGTAAAAAATTTGGTGGACGGGCCCCCAAAGTGAGCCCTACCCTGGCAAACTCTGTTGAAAAAACCGAGCCTAGGAGGGTACCCTAAAGCCTCAAAAGGGGGCTTAAAGGACAGATTTTCACAAATGATTGGTGTTGCAAAAAATTTTCGCCTGATGCACGAAAAAAGGGAACTAATTTAAACTTGGTGTTGCCATATACCCCTGATCTTCAACTTCCCTAAGCTTACCCTTAGCCTTTTTTGGCCCTTTCCCCTAAAAAAACCACGGGGCAACCGGGAGCCTGAATTCTGGAATATTAAATTCTTTAAATTAGTGACCGCCTGCCCCTCAAAAAATTCCATATCCAAGAGGGGGGTTTTCCCCTAGAAAACTAGGGGCAACACCAGACACTAGTTTCCGACTGACAAAGCACGGGTATTTTACTGGGAAATTCCCACGGGCCACTGCAAAAAGGGGCCCCTACAGATCAACTCAAAATTTCTCCCAGTTTACGGGCCAGAAATCTACAAGATAAAGTGAAGGCTTGTCTTATTGTTGGGCCGACGGGGGGGCCCTATGGTAGATCGAGGTCCCTCTCCCATTTTTTCCCCAGGTCTCAAATGTAAAGGACACGGGGGGGGCGCTGTCTGCTGATCGGGGGCCCAGGGCTTGTCCATTTTGGTGCCCTGTCTTAAAAAAGGACGCATTGTGTTTTTGAACCTGCGCCCGTAAATTCAAGCTGGGGCTCCCCAGTTCTCCCTAGCTAACTTAACCTATTTGTTTCCCCTTACTTTATCAGCCTATTACTTTTTTTAAGGTCTTGGGGTCTACATATTACCCTACAGTTCCCTTTTGTAAACCAAATTTTAAATATACTAACAGAAAAACTACCTACTCCTTCCCTAAAGGGGTAAACAAAAATTTAAAATAGAAAACCTTCTCCACCCCAAAAATCAGGGAGAAAATGTGTTTATTTTTTCGGGAAGAACACTTTTTTTTTTGGGGGGGGGTTTAAGGGCCACCCACTCACCTTCCATTGGGCCATGCTAAACCCCCCCTTTGTACCCCGGAACTTCCATGGAACTTTAGGGACCAAAAAAAAATTTTCCACCTCATTCCCTTGCACTTTCGTATTTTTTCATTTTTTTTTTTCCCTTTTTTTAAAATACCCCCCCAATTTCCCACCCCTAATTCTCGGGCAACTTCTCATCAAAAATCTTCCAAAAGCAAAGTGTAAATTATCAAAAGCAACTGTGAAAACCCTCATTTTTTGTGTTAGATTTTTTTTCCCTTTTCATCCCATCTTTCTTCCCAATACCCCACTTTCCCATTTCTGTAAATAAAACATTTGACCGTCGTTTAACACAGTTTTTTTTCTGGCACGTTTTGGTTATACATTGAAAATTTTTGGGGATATTTCTCATAAAACTTTTTAAAAAATTTAAATTAACCCCGGTTTAAAGGGAGGGGAAAATTTTTTTACACGTCAACCCCCCGGAATACAACCTGCTTGGGTGTTTGGGTTTTGACCCCCTAGCCCAAATGGGGAAGGGGGGGGGCTACAGCCCCCACCCGCCACCCCCCGCCCCCTTGTCCCAAAACTTTTGGGTCATACGCCCTGTAAATAAAATTTCCATCCCCGCTAGAATTTATATCTTTTTAAATGCCCTATCTTAAATCGCCCGCAATCATGGCACCCAGTAGCATACAAGTGTTGCGAAAATGGCAAGAAAAGGTTCAAAATCTACAAGCACGAAAAAATCGAGATATTATAATGACAAGCTTAAAAGTGGCTCCTTTGGGGATAAAAAGAGGGCCAAAGGCCTTAAAGAAGCTCAGTTTGTACAATTTAAAAAAAACAGGTGAATATACCAAAACCTTACCTCATGAAAATAAGACCAGATCACAACAAGAAATAAAAACTGAAAAATTTTTGTTGAGTAAACGAACAAGACAGGGGTGGCACCACTTAATTTCATCTTAAATAGGGGAAAAACCCTTTCGGGTTGGGTTTTAAAACAGTGTGTGATAAAGGAAGAAAGAGTGGGAAAGTTTTTGCACAGGGTGGTTCCCCAACTAAGTTTGCGTAAAAAAGTTTTCTAAAACTAAGCTTCGGGAAAAAAGTGTTTCAGCTGATCAACAGCAGCAAGTAATTTTCCCCCGTTAAATTTCAGGAAAATTTTTTCTGAGGGTGGCTATAAGCCACATCAATGTTTTAAAGCTGAAGAGACAATTTCTTTTTGGAAGAAAATGCCAACAAGAACTTAATCATCCCGCAAGGAAAAATTTTACCAGGCTTCAAACAGCAAAAAATTCACTTTTTACCTTTTATCCTTTGCAGTAATGATCGGGGGATTTCAAGTGTAAGCCCCCCTGGTTTTTTACCCCCTCTAAGAATCCCTCGTGCTTTTAAAGGTTTTAAAATAAAAACAAATTTCCAGAATTTGGGGATTAAATTAGTCAGCAGGTTTTTTGAAATAAGTCATTGGTTTTCAAAAAGTCAATGAGTCCGGATGAAAAGGGGAGTTTCCAAACAGCGAGAAGGGAAGGTAAAAAAAAGAGCAGCGGAGGGGAAGACGACTTTTGGGGGTATATTCTGCGGGTTGTTTTAAAAGTGGGTAGTCTAATAGAATGGGCTGACCGGGGTAAAGGGAAACCCGACAAATCTCAAAAGGAGGGCCAGGAAAGCCCCCCATGAGATATTTCCCTGAGTAAACCGGGAAAGGCCAATGGGAAGGGCGGGGCCCGTAACCATAAATCGGGGGAATAGATTAAAGTTTGTTAAACCCAGCAAGAAACCAACGTTGTTGCCCAAAGGGTGTGAAGGTGGGTACTATTGCAAACAAAATAGCCGTAAATGGAACAAACCCCCCCATAAAAACTTGGGAGGTCTTTTACTGCTGACCTGTGCAGCATGTCTGCCTTTTCATTGCCCGTACCCAACATGACCAAGGGGCCCAACAAAAAACAATAAACTTTTTTTGCTTGGTAAGAAAGCCCCGTAGCCTAAGTTGAATAAGGAGGACCCAAGGGTGAGGTGTATCAAATTTCTGTAAAGCCTGTAAAGCACTAAGGGAGTCTGAACAACCACAAAATGATGACACAAAAGGGATAGATGCAATAAAGGGGGTAATGCTGGGAAAAATGGCTACAAATTTTAGCAGAAAAAAACAAACTAAAAAAAGTAAAAAACCCTCGTACACACTGTCCGGGAAAAAAACTGCTGCGAATCCTACGCTTTTAGAAAACTTAGAGCCATCTGTGACACTGCAAAGGCATGAGAATGAAGTGGAAGTGGTCAAGAAAAAGAGAGCGGGAAAACTACCCTAGACAGTTGGGCTTTCCCAGCAAGGGAGTGAGAAAGAACAGACTCGAACAGCTGGGAAATTCCCAGGAGGGGAGGGAAAAGGAGAAGCACATAACATAGAAAGGTGGTAATTTGGGGAAAAAAAGACAAGAAACGAAAAAAAGGCAAAGGGGAGAAGGGAAAGGAGAAAACACTGGCATTTAAAAAAATAATTTTACTAGTACGGTGACCCTTCTATAAAAAAGAAAGGGCTGCAAGATCAAAGCGGGACATAGTAGCGAAGACAATGGGCAACAGGCGATCGGATAAGGGTGGAATTTTCGCTTTTGCATACTCCCCCCTGAAAGGGTAGCAAGGGGTTTTTTGAAAAGGGTTTGCCGGCCCCGTGACAAAATTGCCCCTTTAGAGAGGTAATGGGAGGTTTCCAGGGTAACCCTACGGTCAAAGAAAGGGGGCCTAGAAACCCCGAAATGTATCACGTTCAGGGGTACAGGAAGGGCCCTAGAGGTACAAAGGGAAAGATCAAGACCCACAGGGGCGCCCAGTGAAAGTAATTTGGGGATTTTTTGGTTTTGGAAAATTTAAACCCAGGGGTGGTGGGCCCCAAATTTGGGAAAAATGGTCCCAAACCCCAAAAGCTGGGGAGAAACTGTAAAGAGGTGACCCGTCAACGCCTGCACAGGCAATAGCAAAGGGCCTTTAACATTTGAGTGAGACCAAATATTGGAAAGAAAGAAATAAGGCCAAAACCCTTTAAGCAAGGAAAAAAGTGTTTGCCAAAAACACACCCCTGGGGGACACCTTCAGCTTGGGTAAAATTTCCGGGGGAGCACAAAAATTAAAACCCGAACCCCGGAAATGTTTGTCAGTTAAAAAGTTTTTAAGGAAAAGGGTGGGAAAATTGCCTTTGAGGCCTAAAGGAGTGGGCTTGGGCCAAAAAAATTATGCCCCCCAAGTTGTGTCATAAGCCTTTCTTTAAAGGGGCAAAAAATTTTGGCAATAACTTAGTGGTTTAAATTGGGAAAAAGCAAATTTGAAAAATACAAATCCAGGTGAAAAGGGGGTAAGGTAGAACAGCCCTTACGAAAGCCAAATTGACGAGTGGAGAGATTGTTTTTGTGCCTCTAAAAACCCCCACTAAACGCCCATTTTTCCAGGCGTTCCACAAAATTTGCCAAAGCAAATGGTAAGAGCATTTTGGGGCGATTGGGGGAGGCTTCATGTCCTGTAGTACCCCGGGGTTGCGGGAAAAAAGAACAATGGCAGATTTTCCCCAGCTGTGGAAGAAATCCTTTTGACCAAATAAGATTGAAAAGGCGTAACAGGCTGCAAGGGCTGACTGATGTAAATGTTGTAGCACATAATATGAATGTCGTCCCGGGGCCCCCGCCGATGATTTAAACAAAACAAGGTTTTCCCCCCAGTTCCTGAAGTGAAAAAGGGACAAATAAATGTTCTTCTCTGAGAGAAGAAAATCCAAGGGTGCCCAACTCTCTGGCAAACCTAGGAAGAAACGAGGGGCATAGGTTTGGGGCCCCTGAGAATATGGGCCAGATGATTGCCAATTTCATTGGCAACAACTAGGGTTTGCCTTTTATAACCCCCGGCAACCCCAGAAAAGGAGCCAGGGCAAAGGGGAATAATTTTCCACCAGTTTTTTGTACTTTTTTTCCCGACTGCAAAATCATAGAGGAAGCAGAGATTTATGGTGAAGACATAACCTCGCCACCAAAATTTTTTTTAGTGTCAGGGATGACCGGCAGTGAAACCCCACGCTTCTGCTTAAAAATCAAGAAGTCCCCTCCGTGGTTTTTATTTTATCCGTACCTGCCCCCCGGGGCGCAAATTTTAAACATACTGCAAAAGACACAAAACAGGAGACCACGAAGGGAAAGCATTTTTGAGAATGCCTGCCCGAAGTTTGGGGATAGAATGAGAAGCTGTGGTTTAAAAAAGGAGGGTGAGAAGAAGGGGTAAAAGGGTTAAACAATGGGGGATGACGGAAACCCCGCTAAAAAAAAGTTAGCGGGGGTAAAGGTTTCCACTTTTCCTGCAAATTGCCACGTGGGTTTTTTAAAGGGGGGTGAATATGAAGGGGAATTTAAAAAAAGATTGAGAAATGAAACACTGTCATGAAAAACCGGGAAAACAGCCAGGTGAAGTCTAATGCAAACGGAGGAAGAGCAGACGAGAGATCGAGCAAGAGAGAGTAAAGAGTCCCCAGGATCAAAATGGGGGTGAGACCTGATTTTAAAAAAAGGAGGGGGTGGGGAAATTGGGGATGGGAAAAAAGTACGTAACCTTTATTTTGGGGCATGGGCAAAACCCCCATTTACAGGCTATTTTCCCCCCAAACCCCGGGAAACCCGGTTGGGTTAAGAGTTTGGGGATGGGGCCCCCCTCTTTTAACCCAGTGACCCGGTTTTAGCCCAAAAAGAAGGTGGGAAAAGGCCAAACGCAGGGGGTTTTTTAGATACCCTCCCTGTCGGGCCCCTTTTCATTCCCATTCTAGAGCCCGGGTTTTTCAAAGGGCTGGGTACTTTGGGTTCTATTTCTTTCCCTTTCTTACCCCTGACGGCACTATACTTATTACTGTACCAAGGGTATATATTGCTGTTCAAATTGGGGGAAGGATTTAAAATAAGTCTAAACTTTTTTTTGCTGTTTTTTTTCTCCCATTAAAACCTTGGGGTAACAGGCCTTTTAAATCTTAAAGGGTTTAATATGGGTAGCCCGTCCGGAGCTGGAGCTGGACTTTGAGAAACGGTTGAGCTTAGGGAAGTTGTAGCGGAAAAGGGGGGGAGGTGGGAGGTGATCTAAAAAATTTTTCCCCACTGAGGGAAACCCCAGAAGCAGGGTAAAAGACGTGCAGAGGTCAGACTTTTTCAAGGTCGGGCGAACCTTGTAATAGGGGCGACAATGAAATGCTCCTGCAGAAGGTATGGGGTGAGGGGGGCCCAAAACAATAGTTAATAATGAGGCAGGGTCGTGAGAGGGCCTGCGGAGAAAGGGGGTCCGGAGAGGCTTTTTTGGTATTAGGCTCCATGGTTAGGTTTCTCTTTTTTTTTTTTTTAAAAAAAGGGAGGTATGGGGGGGCGCTTCTAGGGAAAATGAAAGGAATCGTATACCCCCCCTTCGCACCCAAGAAGGCCCTCAGTGGGGCCCAGCGTTCATTTTTATTATAATAAAAAAAAAGCGTTAAACCAAAAGGGTATACAATGCTGGGGCCAGTAGTGCAATGCAGTGTGGAACCCAGGGCCCTACCCTATCCTTCATGCCAGTAAACCGGCAACCCAAAATATAGAAACCTCACTCTAAGGTCACCTCCGCAGATAAAAGAGAGGGTGATCAGAAACCAAAAGGCAAACCCCCTTCGGCCCCACCTCCGGGAACGACAGGAACCCTCCGAAATGCCCCTGTTCCCTGAAGACACTAAGCGCCCCGAAATCCAGAGGGGTCTCAGACATCCCAAGTTGATCCAGTTTCCACGGCAAACGACCCCCACCACAAAAACCCTCAGGGGGAGGGGTTGGAAAATGCACCCTTATCCCAACCTGGACTAGAATTTCAGGGGGGAAAACCTAAAAGGGACAAAATCAGGAAAGGGCAGGGGGGGAAGGAGTGGGAAAGGTGGGGGGGGAAAAATAGAGGAATGGAGGGAAATTTAAAAGATCATCAGAAAAAAACAGAAAGGCTAATTCCTCAACCAAAAAACCTCTTCTCATTACAAGGAGCCCCCCTTGAGAGGACTGCCTCGACAGCCCCATTCAACCCTATTTTTGTTTTTAGAACCCTGCACCTCTTTCTATCTCCAAGCTAGGATTTTCTGCATAATATTTACACCAACTTGTCCTCAGACATACACACTGTCCCCACCCTTTCCCGTTTGCAACATTCACCACCACGCTTAAACCCCATATAGGAAGCACTGGGGCATCTTATCTCAACATTCCCCCCTTTACTTCATGGATAACATTTTTTATCCCCTGACTTCTCTGCACCACTACCTTTATCACTTCATTTTTCTAACCCATTTGCGAAAAGTCCACCCCAAATTTATTATTATTTATTATTATTATTTTATTATTTTATTATTATCAAAAAAAGAGTAAACCAGTCCACTTCCAAATATTAAATCCATCGCTTCCTCCTCCCCCCCTGCAATCGAAATCCAATCTTTAATTTCCTAGTTTTTTTTTTATCATCTTGTGAAAATTTGGTGGACCCCTCCAAGTAGTCCCCTACCCGGGCAAACTCTGTTCCCCGGCTTCGGGGGGGTACCTCAGCCCCAAAGGGGCTTATAGGACGATTTTCACAAATGATTGGTGTGCAAAACTCGCCGCATGCAGTATAAAGAACAAACTTATTGGGGGTTTTGCAGCATATACCTGTTTTAAAATTTCCCCTAAGTTAGCCTTAGCCTCTTTTGGACTTCCCCTCAAAAACCCACTGAACCCGGGACCCTGAATTCTGAAATATTCAACGTTTTTTGGACCTGCCTGCACCTCAAAAATTCCTATATCCGAGGGTGTGTATCCCTATAAACTAGCAGACACACAGACACTACCCCAACTGACAAGAGACCTGGTACTTACTGGGCATGCACTGCCACTCCCACAAAAGGGCCTACAAAACAATCCAATCCCCCCAGATACCCAGAAATCTACAGATAAAGTGAAGGTCTTGTCTTATTGTTGGGCCTGCGGGGGGTCATCTTTGTAGATCGAGGTGCCTCTACCAATTTTCCCCCAGGCTCAAATGTGAAGACACGTGGGGGGCCCCTGTCTGCTGACACGGCAGTCTTGTCCGTTGGGTCTTCTTAAAAAGGACGCTATTGTGTCTTGAGCCCTGCCCTCGTATTCAAGCTGGGGTCCCATTCCCCCTAGCTAACTTAACCTAGTGTTTGCACATTTCAGCCTTTTACTATGTTAAAGGTTAGGTCAAATTATTATTACAGTTGCCTTAGAAACCCCCTAATTTAA
The DNA here is from genome assembly GCF_026875155.1 of Cherax quadricarinatus. Lineage (NCBI taxonomy): Eukaryota > Metazoa > Arthropoda > Malacostraca > Decapoda > Parastacidae > Cherax > Cherax quadricarinatus. The sequence goes on from NW_026505957.1 coordinate 21,124, forward strand.
AAATTTATAACATAAAACTCCTACCCTTCCCTGAAGGGAAATCATAAATTAAATAGTCCCTTCATCCCGCCAACTCGGGGGAGAGAAATGTGTTTTTTTGGGAAGAACATTTTTTGTTTGGGTGGGTTTAAGGGCCACCCAGCTAGCCGTTCCTTACGGCCATGCGGAAACCCCTTTGTACAGGATTGCCCGGGGAAACTTTAGGGACCAAATAAATTTCCACACTCAACCTTGCACTTTGTATTTTTTCTTTTTTTTTGTTTTTTTTTTTAAAATACCCCCCAAATTCATCCACAAATCTCTGCAACTTTCATCAGAATTTTCCAAAAGCAAAGGTGATTTAAATAAGCAACTGGACAATCATATTTTGTGTTAGATTCTTTACCTTTTCATCCCATCAGCTCCCAATCCCCCAGATTCAGTTCTGTAAATTATCAGTAGACGTCGTTTAACACAGTTTTGTCGGCCGTTTTGGTTTAGGGATTTTTGAAGAATTGTGGGATATTCTGCATAACACTTCATAAAAATTTAATTAACACGGTTCACGGGAGGGGAAAAAAATTTTTTTAGCCGTCACCCCCCGGAAAAACAACCGCTTGGCGTGGGTTTAGACCACTCAGTCAATGGGAAGAGCTACGCCACCCCCCGCCCCCCCCACACCCTTTCCCAATCTTTGGGTATACGCTGTAGTACATACATCCTCTGCTAGAAGTTTTATCTTTTAACTGCCCTATCTTAAATCTGCCAAACAATCATGGCACCGTAGGATAAAGTGTTGTGAAAGTGGAAGAAAAAGGGTTTAACTCACAAGCTACGAAGAAAAAAACGAGATATTATAATGACAACTTAAAAAGTGGCTCACGTGGTGGGGTATATGAGGGCCTATGGGCCCTTTAAAAAAGCGTCAGTTCGTACAATTAAAAAGAACGGGTGAATATACAAGACGTCCCTCATGAAAATAAGCACAGACACAAAAGTAAATAAAACTGAAAACTTGTTTCTTGAGTAGATCGAACAAACAGGGGGGCACCACTTAATTTTATTTAAAAAGGAAAAAGGCCCCTTTCGGTTGTTTAAAGCATGTGGAAAGGAAAAAGATGTATTTTAGCACAGGCTTGGTTCCACAATAAGTTTCGTAATAAGTTAGAATACTAAGCTTTCGGAAGAAAGGTTTTAGTGATCATACAGCAGCAAGTAATTTCCCGTTGAATTGAGGAAATTTTTTTTTGAGGGTGCTTTAAGCCACATCAAGTGTTTAATGTGAAACAAGTGTTTTTGGAAAAAAATGCCAAAAAGAACTTTAAACATCAGCAAGAGAAAAATTCACCAGGCTTCAAAAAGCAAAAAATTACTTCACCCTTTATCCTTTGCAGTAATGCACAGGTGATTTTAAGTGTAAACCCTGGTTATTTACCGCCTAAAAATCCTCGGCTTTTAAAGGTGAGATAAAACACCTTGCCCGTAATTTGGGGATTAAATTTTTCAGCGAGTTTGTGAAAATCAGTGTTGTCAAAAAGTCAATGGTCCCCATGAAAATGAGTCCCATCAGCGAGAAGGGAAGGTTTAAAAACAGAGCAGCGGAGCGAAGACGAGTTGGAGGTATTTCTGGTGTTGTTTATAAATGGGTAGTCTAATGAATGTGGCTGACCCTAATGGAACCTACAAATTCGAGAGAGGAGGGCGTCTCCCTGAGATATCCCCTGAGTAAAGAGTATGGCCAATGCAAGACGGGCCCGTAACCATACTCGGTTTTTAAAAGATTAAAGTTTGTTACCGAGAGAGTAGCCCCCTTTTTGCCCAAAGGGTGTGAAGGTGGGTAGCTATTGCAGCAAAAAATCCGTAAATGGAACACCTTTATGAAAAATGGTAGGGCATGTCTGCTGACCCCGTGCAAACAGTGTCTGCCTGTTCATTGCCCTGTACTCAACATGCCAGGGACCCAACAAAAAACAATATCTTTTTGCTTGGTGAGATGCAGCGTGCTAAGTTGAATAAGGAGGGCTAAGGGGTGGGTTAAACAAATTTCTGTATAGCCTGTAAAGCATAAAGGGGTCTGAGACAACCACAAATGAGACACAGGCATAGATCAATAGGGTAAGTGCTGCAAAAAAGGCATAAATTTTAGCAGTAAAAATACTAGCTAAAAATAGTAAATACCCCCGTACGACAATGTCCCGGGAAATGCTCGAATCCACGCTTTCAGAAGATTTGGCCCTCTGTGTACACTGCAATGGCATGAGAATGAGATGGAAGTGGTCAAGAAAAAGAGAGCGGGGGAAACTACCCTAGACAGTTGGGGGGGGTTTCGAGCAAAGGGGGGTGAGAAGAACAGACCCCAAAACTGGAACTTCCCCCGGAGGGTAGGGGAAAAATGAGATCTACATGAAATAGAAAGGTGGTAATTGAAGAGAAGAAAAGCGAATGTAGGCAAAAGAAGGGACGGAGAAAACCTGGCAGTGACAAATAATGTCTACTAGTATTTGGTGCCCTTCTTAAATGAAAGGGGCTGCGAGACTGGAAACGTAAAAGTAGCGAAGACAATGGGATCATGGCGATCGGATAAGGATGGAAGTTCGCTTCTGCATACTCCCCCTGAAAGAGACAAGGGTTTTAAGAAGGTTCACCCGGCTGTGACAATTGCCCTTCAGAGAGGTAATGTGGGTTTCCAGGATAAAAATACGGTCCCAAAAAGGAGGGCCCGAAACCTGACTGTATACGTTTAGGGTACAGGGCCCTAGAGGTACAAAAATGTCAGAGACGACAGAGCTCTAGTGAAATAATTGGGGTTTTTTGGTACTGGAAAAAATTTAAACCCCTGTGTGGGGGCCCCAATTTGGAAAAAGGTCGCCCCATGCGGAAGAAACTGTAATGAGGTGCAGCACGCCTGCAAGGCAAAGCAAAGTCATAACATAGGTGATGACCAAATTTGGAGAAAAGACTAAGGCCAAATCATTTATGAAGGAAAAGGGAAAAAGGTTGTGCTCAAAAACACATCCCGGGGGGACCCTTCAGCTTGGATAAAGTCCGGGGGGGAGACATTATTAATAAAACACGGAAATGTTTGTCGTTAAAAAATTTTTAAGGAAGGGAGGGGAGATTGCCTCGGGGGCCCTGGGAGTGGGCTTGGGCCAAAATTTTAGCCCCCAATTTGTTTTTCTATGCCTTCTTAAAGGTCAAAAAATGGCAATCCCCCCCTGAGTGGTTTTTGGGCCCAAAGCTTACGAACTACATATCCGGTGTAGTAAGGGGTGTAGGTAGAACACCCTTAAAAAACCCATATTGAGAGTGGAAGATTTTTTGTGTCCCCTTAAAAACCACACAAAAGGGCATTTACCGGGCGTTCCATCCTTTGAAACTGAAATGGAAGGCATTGGGACGATAGTGGGGGCTTCTTTCCCCTGTAGTCCCCGGGATTGGGGGGAAAAGGGAGAAAATGGCAGTTTCCACAGTGTGGAAAACCCTTGTGACCAAAAAAGTTTGAAAAGGGCCCCGAAAACAGGACTGCGGGGCTGATGATGTAAATGTTTTTAGAATAATATAATGTCGTCGGGCCCAGCTGCCGATGATCAGCAAGCGGGGAGTGTTGCCTCCATTCCTGAAGGTAAAAACATTATATGTTTTCTCTGAGAGAAGAAAAAATCCCAAAGGGGGCTAACTCTCTGGGGACTCTGAGGAAAGAAAAAGGGGGCATAGATGGAGCCCCTGAGAAATATGGGCCAATGATTGCCAATTTCATTTGGGAACTCTAGTGGGTTTGCTCTAACCACCGGCAACCCGCAGAACAGGAGCCAGGTCAGGGGAATATTTAATCAGTTTTCGTACTTTTTTTTAGATGCACTAGAGGAAGCAGAGTGATGGGGAAGCATAACCTCGCCCAGCAAGGTTTTAGTGTCAGGGATGACCGGGGAGTGACGCCGTTCTGCTTAAAATAAAAAGGGCTCTCCGTGGTTTTTTGTATCCGTACCTGCCCCCCCCAGCGCATTTCAAACATACTGCACGAGCACAAGCAGGGACCCCGAAGGCACGCATTTTGAGAAAAGCCTGCCCGAAGTTTGGGGTATGAAGGGGAAGCTGTGGTTTAAAAAAGGAGGTGAGAAAAAGGTGTAAAAATTATAAATGGAGGATGACGGAACCCCCGCTAAAAACTTAGCGGGAGTAAAGGTTCACTTTGCCTGATCAAATTTCCAGCGTGGGTTTTAAGAGGTGGTGAATATGAAGGGGGGAAATAAGAAGATTAGAAATGATCACTGTCATGTAAAAACCGGGGGGAAAAGACCGGGGAAGTTTAAGCCGCGGGGGGAAGAGCAGACTGAGAGTCGATGCAAAAAGAGTATGAGTCCGAGGTCAAAAAGGGGGTGAACCTGTATTTTAAAAAAGGAGGGGGGTGGGGGGTGTGGATGCAAAGAGTACTAACCTTTTTCGGCGCATGGACCACCCTCTTTACAGGCTATCCCCCAACCAGCGAACCAGGTTGCTAAGAGTTGGTGATGGGGCCCCCATCGTTCAACTAGTGACCAGGTTCTAGCCAATAAGAAGGTGGGATTGGCAATCGCAGAGGTTATGTAGATACCGCTCTCCTGTCTGCCCTTGTATTCCCATTCTTAGAGCTGGTTGAGCAAGGGGTCTGCTATCTTGTGGTTTCTATTTTCTCCCTTGCTTACCGTGACGTGCACTATACTTTACTGTACATAGTGTATATATTGCTGTTCTAAATTGGTGAAGGATAATATAAGTCTAAACTTTTTCTGCTGTGTTTCTTTTGCTCCATTACACCTGGGATAACAGGCCTTTTGAAATCTTAGTTGTAATAGGGGTAGCCTGTCCGAGAGCTGGAGCTGGACTTAGAGAAACGGTTGAGCTTAGGGTGAAGTTTTGTAGCAGGAACATTGTGTAGCTTGCTGTCCGCTTCGCTTTACAAATTTTGTGTGTCAGTTGCTTATGATCAGCCTTGCTATTGTGTGATCTTTTCAACACTCCCTATACTTGTTTCAGTGTGCTCGCTGGGGCCTAACGGTCAATCTTGTGTGCAGTCGGCTTTGCTTGATGCGTATTCTGGAATTGTACTGTGCATAGCTAAGCTTTTGTTCTGCAAATTAAACGTGTTACGTTGGGGTATTCGTACTGTGCAAAAGCAAATAACTTATGCCACCTGGACGAGTAAAGACGCCTGGTGTCGGCATATACTTTGCATAACCTACCTAAATTGTCCCTACAGCGTTTGTTGGCAAATTGCTCGTTCCATTGGCATTCCCTATAAACGCACTCTTACAGCTGCGCAACTGCGTTCACTTATTGCTGACAAACTTATTGAAGAAGAGATGGCACATAAAAACTCCTCCCTCTACGGAGCTAGGGAAAAAACTCCTATGTTCTCGCATGAGGAAGATAAATACACCTACGGAGCAAGATGGTCAGTATAGTGCAGCTGGGTTGTCTCGAGGTGAACAGCGTCCTTGGCACTTGAGCTGGCAAAAATCACGCTGGAGCAAACTAGGAACAGAGAGCATTCGAAAGGGAAGAATTTTGATAGGGAAAGAGAAAAGGAGGCAGTTTTCGCATTCTGTAAACGATTTCAGTTTACAAAAAGCAGTACAGCTTGTTCCCCGCTTCAATGGGGCCCCGAACCAGAGCAATTTTTCGAAAGCTTCGAAAAATCAGGCTCGAGCCTTAAAGGTGGCCGGAACAGCACTGGGGGCAGCGTTGGGTTCATACAGCATTATTGGTAAGGCACAGGAATTTACGTCGGTATTAACTGACGCTGAATTCTCTGATTATCAAAAAAGTGAAGACCACAGTGTTGGAAGCATTTTACATGTATCCCAGCTAAATATCGTAAGCCCTTTCAAATTGAACAGGCGGCAGCTTGGTCAACCCCTGGTGGACTTTGTGAGACAGCAAACCAAAGCTTTTACCAGCTGGTATATAGCGAGGGGTGTCTCTAACTTTGAGGAGCTGGTGCAGTTTAAATTCTGATTGATAACCTGCTGGAGTCTGTGGGACCCGAGGTTCGTGTCTTTCTGCAGGATCGTGACTTAACCACTGCATTGGAGGCAGCCAGGTGGGTGATACCTTCGAAACGAACCGCTCCTTGTCCAAGCGGTCCCGTCCCCTTTTCAACAGTCTGGCGTGAGCAGAGATCGACAAAAATTGGAGAATGAAGTGCCACCCGGAGGGAGAGCGTCTACGTCATCCAACTAAGTCACCGGGTGAGCCACGCTTCTCAACATATGGCCCCCCCTGCGGAGAGGCAAAACTACTTATGGAGCATCTCGACAACAATATCCAGAGAGGCACCAGCCAAAACAAACAACCACTTGCAACGTCATCAGGGAGTAAAGGGCAAGCCTGTCGTCTGCTTCAGGTGAATTAAAGTAGGTCACATCAGTTCCAACTGCCCCCAAAAACCTCAACCCATCGGGAAAATCTCTAATATCCCTAGTAACATGTCCCCTAGAGAAGTAGAAAAAGGGTATGGCCCCTTATTATTGCGAAAGCCCTTATTTCCCTTCAGAAAACTTCAGAACCAACTAAAGTAAATACCTTTAGAGATACTGGAGCTTATTGCTCACTTGTCAGAGAAGGAATATTACCCCTTTCAGAGAATACTTCTTTGAATTCCTCAGTTTTATTGGAAGCATTTGGAGGAGCTAATATTCTGTTTTTTGCATAAAATTTATGTACAGTGCAAATATTACACTGGGTACTTGACTGTAGGTGTCTAAAAAGGATTTCCCATGAAAAATGCCATTTATTACTGGGTAATAAACATTACTACTGTTAGTTCGTGTCCTGAACCTATAATGATTAAATGCTTCTCCAGTGTTGGCCATAACTCGGGCAACATCCCAAGGGTTGTCTGGAGAAAATTTGTTGACCTATCCTTGGACGACTCCGATCTCGGAATAGCCACGTTGTTTTATGAGACACACCGGCCGGAGTCTCGTAAATCAAGTGAACAGACCCCGATCAAGCCTTCCTATTCCCAGGTTGCAGGATTCCCCGATGTCTCTGTTTCCATGCCCCGAGGGACTGTCCTTCCGGGAGGAACAACGAAAGGACCCTTCTTTAAAATTCGCTTTCAGGCAGCCATGGGTAAATCCTCTTTGGGTCATCCATCAAGTATAAAGTTAAAATGATTATTTGGTCTGCACTGAGACTGGTAAGGAGATAGAGGGCCGGCAATTATACGACAGGTTAGTGGTTCCAACCAAGAAATAGACCTCAGATATTTAAATATAGCCAATACGTCATTAGGAGGTCACTTAGGAATTACAAAAACCTTGTATAGAATCACAAAAGAATTTTTTTGGGCCCAAAAATTTAAAAGAAAGATGTGAAGAATCATATTTGGTGTTGCCGAGAAATTCAGCAAAGTTGGAAAACCTGGACATTCCATTAAACCTGCCCCTCTCCAACCCATACCTGCTGATGGAGAACCTTTTGGGCAGATTTAATTATAGATTGTGTAGTCCACTACCTAATCAAAGTCGGAAACCATTTATTTATTTACAATTATGGATAAAGTAACCAGATATCCTGAAGCAATCCCTATGCGTAGTATCAATACTAAAGCTATTCTCAAAGCTTTAACAAAATTCATTTCTTGTTTTGGCATTCCTAAAACTATACAAAGTGATCAAGGTACTAACTTCACTCCCAAAAAGCATTTAGGGAAGTTTTTAACTAGGTTAGGATAATTCACAACTTACCCACTGCCTATCACCCTCAGTCCCAAAGGGCCTTGGAAAGATTCCACCAAACATTAAAAACAATGTTTGAGAAGTTTTTGCATGCACTTTCCGACAAAATTGGGATGAATCTCTACCGTTGTTGCTGTTCTCAGTACGGAGAGACGGTGCAAGAGTCTACAGGGTATAGTCCGTTTGAGCTGATCTTTGGCACAATGTAAAGAGGTCCCTCTTCGGGTGCTCAAAGAAGGATGGATGGGAGAAAGACGTAAGCTCAGCACTCTACAAACCCGTCTTCAAGGTTGCAGGTGGCACGTGAGTTAGCCAAGGCTAACCTAAAGACAGCTCAAAGTAAGATGAAACAGAGGTATGACAGAAGTGCACAATTCCGCTCCTTCCATCCAGGAGACAAGGTGGGTTTGGGGCAGGAACCTATAACCTGGCCACACCTTGAAAGCTAGATTTACGGGACCTATGCAGATAGTAAGTAGATTATCTGATTTAAATTATGTGGTATTATTATTATTATAATCAAGGGGGAAGCGCTAAACCCGGAGGATTATACAGCGCCTGGGGGGGGATGTGGAAGGCATTCAGGCTTAATTCGGGGAACTGGAGCACAGATCCAATTCCCTAAATCAAGAGCCCCTCACCAACATCAAGGAACCTTCCTTGAGGGGAAATTATGTGGTAGCTCCCATTGATAAGACCTCAAAAACAAAAACTTACCACATTAATCAAATCAAGGCCTTTCATACACCAGATAAAGTCCCAGTAATGACTCTGTCCTCTACCTCTGAGGACGACTCTGACTCTTTGCACTCTATCTCTGAAATTAATACTAAACTTTCAAATTCTGTCCTCCTCAAGGATCCTAGCCCGTTAATGGATGGATTATCTGAAATACAAGCAACCAATTTAACTGAGCTTCTACAGTCATATCCTAATATTTTTTCGGATGTGCCGAAAAAATGTACGTTAGGTTACCATGATGTAGATGTGGGGGAAAATCTAAACCATTAAACTCTCCCCTACAGAGCTAATCCTGAAAAGCAAAGGCTACTTCAGCAGGAAGTAGACTTCTTGTTAGAACATGGTTTAGTGGAGGAGTCATCTAGTCCAGCTGATGGGGGGTTTCGTATGTGCACATTAAATTTTTATTTATTATTATATCAAGGGGGAAGCGCTAAACCCGGAGGATTATACAGGGCCTGGGGGGGGGATGTGGAAGGCATTCAGGCTTAAATTTGGGAACTGGAGCACAGATCCAATTCCCTAAATCAAGAGCCCCTCACCAACATCAAGGAACCTTCCTTGAGGGGTCGTATGTGCACAGACTACCGTAAAGTGAACGAGGTCACAATTACAGATGCTTACCCTCTTCCTCGTCTGGATGACGTAATTGACTTTGTGAGGTAATGGCTACTTTTGTGTCCAAATTAGATCTCCTTAAAAAGGGTTTCTATCAGGTACCTTTGACAGATAAGGCGAAGGAAATCTCTGCCTTCGTAATTCCAGGAGGTCATTATCAATACACAGTTACCCCCTTCAGAATGAAAAATTCCCCCTCTTCATTCCAGAAACTTATCCATCAGGCTATTAAAGGACTTGAAGGCACGGCAGCGTACCTGATGATATTGTTGTGGTGTCTGATTACTTGGGATCAACACCTACTTAGACTTAAGGCTCTGTTTGAGACCTTTAAGAGTTCCCATTTAACAGTTAATTTATCTAAATCTTCCTTCGGCCAGGCCAGTCACTTTTCTATGCCATGAAGTAGGTAAATGGTAATGTTTCACCTAAACTTGCTAAAGTTTTTTTCGATAAAGATTATCCAGTTCCTCATGATAGGAAATCTCTTCAACGTTTCCTAGGCATGATAGGATTTACAGAAGATTCTGTAAGAATTTCTCAATATTGTAGCCCCTCTTACCTCTCTTACCAGTCATAAAGTTCCCTTTAATTGGACGTCAGATTTTAACACTGCTTTTAATAAAGCAAAAAGATTATTGTGCTCTGCACCCATTCTCCTGTCTCCAACTTCTCCAAACCTTTTTCATTACAGGTTGATGCTTGTGAGTCTGGGGTTGGGGCGGTACATTACAAATCGGGAACAAGGGGCTGCAGCCAATCGCATACTTTTCAGCCCAAATTCCAGCCACATCCCGAGAGCTTACTCTACCATTGAAAAAGAAGCCCCGCGCTGGTACTGGCTTTGGAGCATTTCGATGTTTTTGTGGGCCAGACATCGCAGGTGGTCCCAGTCTACAGTGATCACAACCCGTTAGTCTATCTCCAAGCCATGAAGAATCACAACACAAGGCTTATGCGTTGGACGCTCAGGCTGCAGCCCTACAACATAAAAAAAATTAATATATTGCCGGCAAAGAAAATGTGTTGCAGACTCTTTGTCAAGAGTCTAGTTTAATATTTTATTTAGGTTAGGATGTATTTGTGGTAACCCCCTTTCAAGCTCTTTTTTTTTATCCCCTGATGTGGGGTTTTTTTTTTAGTGAGGGGGGCGGGCTACCGTCCGCCTGTATCTTTGGACCTATGCTAGCCTGTTTTGACTGCTGTCTCCTCTAAGTTTAGGGTTTGGCTTTTGGTCACTAGGGAATTTCTGAGCTCTATCTAAGAGTTGGATGGTGGAGAGGATGGCGGTCCCATTATTTTGTGCCCTGCGGCACGGTTACCACTGGGAAAGGGGGCAGCCTAACCCGAGCCTTCTCGGGGGTGGGGGTGTGGCATGCAAAGAGTACGTAACCTTTATTCGGCCATGGAAACACCCTCATTTACAGGCTATCCCCCAACCGCGAACCAGGTTGCTAGAGTTGGTGATGGGGCCCCATCGTTTAACTAGTGACCAGGGTTTTAGCCAATAAGAAGGTGGGATTGGCAATCGCAGAGGTTATGTGGATACGCTCTCCTGTCCCGCCCTTGTCATTCCCATTCTAGAGCTGGTTGAGCACGGTCTGCTATCTTGTGGCTTCTATTTCTGCCTTTCTTACCGTGACGTGCACTATACTTAATTTTACTGTACATAGTGTACATACTGCTGTTCTAAATTGGTGAAGGATAATATAAGTCTAAACTTTTTCTGCTGTGTTTCTTTTGCTCCCATTACACCTGGGGTAACAGGCCTTTGAAAAACCCCCAGGGTTTTAATAGGTAGTAAGAAAAGCCTCTTAACTGAATGCCACGGGAATCACAGTGAACCGCCCCCAAGAGGAAATGATGGGCATTAAAATCGCCATGTAACAGAAATGGTGGCGGTAATGACGAAACAAGAAAGGCAATATCCGGGATAGATAATGCCCAAGAAGGAGGGGGAAAACAAAGAACAGAGTGTATTTGCCACCTATGCAAGTGGATGCGGGGTGCTGTGTAATGCAGTGAAGTACGAACAATAGTGATGGTATGGAATATCAATGTATAGAAGAAGGGGACTTTCATTAAAGGTCCCATCAAGAAAAGGATCTGAAGAATACAATAAATTATAGCCTGAATGGGATAGATAACAGCAGAGTGCAATTTTGGTTCCTGTAAGCAAACACCAACAGGGGAAAACTGGGAGGACAACATTTAAGCCCCACCTCGATTACCCTGAGGCGTGTATATTCCACTGTAAATAGGTCATGATTGGCAACGATAAAGATACCTGAAGTCCACAGGTAAGGGTACCTAAAGGACTAAAGGGGTTAGAAAAGTCCACAATGCAGTGGGAAAGGGAAAAAGTTCAGCAGCAAAGGAAAAGGTTTCGGTGCGCTGTGAAGAAAATTTGTTGCGCAGATAGGAAGAGAAAGAGAAGGACAAAGGGTTGGATCAGTGTCCAATTGATGGTTTTGGTCTCTGCAAAATATTCAGAGATTGCTTAAGTGTTTTTGGAGTTCAGAGACGACGTATGGGAGACAATATTTGGGGATGGAAGGAGGAGGATTTGATAAAGTTTGGAACTGTAATTTGGACTGTACCATGGTAGGGGGGGGGGGCCCAAAAGGGTGGAGGGAATGGAGAATGTGTGGGAGGGGACAGAAGAGGCAGAAACTGGGAGGTGGCAGAGGAAGAAACCCTTGGGAGGGGGACAGGGAAGGAAGGCACACAGTACGTGGAGGATGAACCTCCACACTTGGGAAACAGAGCCATTGGGAAGGGAAAGACCCAAGGGTACAAGAACGGGAAGGTAAAATGTGG
>NW_026505958.1:0-16864 GCF_026875155.1 Cherax quadricarinatus
TCGTTTGTTATAGGGTTTGGGGTTTTACATTTTTCATTTTTCAAGCAGACTGTTCGGGTTGCCAGCCCCGGGCAAGAAGTTAGTTTAGGAGGACTTTGTCATCATTTTTTTAAGTCTGTCGAGTCTTGAGAATAGTGAACTACTTAGAGCACTTAAAACGCATACACAAATTTAAACTTGTACATATTTGTAATATCTTATTAAATGTTAATGTACCAGACGGTACTTAAGAATTATAAATGTGGATATGTGCTTTCAGCACAATAATATTGAACTCGGAGATTGATTTTATTTTGATTGCTGTGATTAATTTAATTTGATAATATACCTCTAGCCCAACTTAATGATAAATTAATGTCCCAACGGTAACTTAAGAATTATAAATGTGATATGTGCTTTCAGCACAATAATATTGAACCGAGAGATTGATTTTTTTTTTGATTGCTGTGATTAATTTAATTTGATAATAACCTCTAGCAACTTAATGATTAATAAATTTATTAAATTTTAATTTCTCTAGTTATTAGCCTACCAGTTGTAATCCTGAAGCACTATTGAATAATACTAAATTTTTTAATGGATAATTGGACAAGGATACTGACTACTTGTTACGAAAACCCAGTAACAGGCGGAAATGCTAGAAGGGCCAGTCCTTCTAGTATTCACTGGGATCTCTAAGTTTTTTAGAATCGCCTTTTTTGTAACAAATGGGGCCTGTCCGGGATGCTCTTGACCCAAAGGTGTTGGAGAAATTGTCCAGTTTGACATATAGTAATTCTATGTCAAACACTTTGATTACTTTCCTAATCTGAGGACTTTGAGTTTAGTCTTGTACAACATACCAGGTGGATGTATGTACCTGACTGAGTCTCTTGATCCCAAGGAGATGGAAAACTGTTTATGAGTTCGCTCTAAGAAAACCAACACCTAAAATTCCTATTAGGATTATAGTTTCCCATAATCACTCTCTCGAGTACGATTATTTTCGTGATTATGCCAAAGTGAAACAATTAATTGATCTCTGACTTTGTCTGAGTTAAGTACATTAAAACTTTAGAGTGTTGGCGAGTAGCCAAATACCCCGGGTGACGTATAAAGAATTACACCGCAGACAAATGTCAGAGCGTTTTAAATTTAAAAATATAATTTTTTCCCGCCATACAGAGATGTCTGATTATGATTCAGATTCAGAAAGTCTAGTGTCACAATTAGGAAGTATGACTCTATTTAATGAAAAAGACAACTATGGCAGAAGTGCCCTGAGCCTATTTGTGCTTTTTTCTCGCTCCCCGTTCCCCTCCTACTGTTACATGACACAGCCAAAAGACTAGAAACAGTGTATGCTAACCTGTATTAGGGATCCTGGGAACCAGATCTAGATTTCTCTAGCCCCCGCCTGGCCGAGGGGGCCCGCCCAAAGGCCCGCCCAAAAAAGACATGTTAATTTCCCTACTCTCCATTACCCACGGGCCCTATCTTTTCAGGAACATTTGAGGGGTTTTGGAACGCCCCCTTTATGTTGCGACCCCCCAAAAAGAGGCAGGGGAAAAAGGAAAATTTGAACGAAAAAATTTTTCCAGAGAGATAATGTTCTCGGGGAAGACAACGGGCCCTGTTTAGATCAAGGACCCAAAATTCAATTTTGCAGAAAGCCGGGGAAATCTAGGGTTTTAAAGTTTTTTGAAAGTGACTTGACCTTTTTTTGATGTTTTTGAAAACCCCACCCACGAAAGCACTGGGCAACATTGTTGCATACTGTTTGGGGACGGGAAAAAGCTAAAAACTTTTACTGAAGCTTTGCCATTTACCCAAGTACATTAGTTATGACGCTGTAAAAACAAACTTTTCTAGAGAGGGTCTTTCTCTCTCCCCCCCCCTTAGTAGAGAGGAGTGTGGGCGCTCCCCCTGGGTTGTTAGTGGCAGTTATTTTCACAGCATGGCGCAGGCAAGCCGGGGGCCGCAAAAACCCGTCTGGGGTTGAGCTTATCTGGGGGGCTGTGACAGGAATTTTCAAGGGGACCTGCTCCCCTCCCTGAAATATACAATACATATGGTTTGCGACGAGGGTTTAAAAGGAGTAGGGGCTAAATGGCCATGAGGTTTTTTTGTCAATTTTAAATTTTGGCAAGTGTATGAGGGGTTGGTAGACAAGAAAGGGGGTTAATTTGACATTTTTAAATCCGCTGGGGCCCCTTTGGGGATTTTCACGACGTTTTCCCTTTAAACCATGGGTTAAGTTTTAGAAATGTCCCTTTCGGGGCGGATGATTTTTGACACCCGTCTTGCGAGGGGCAAATATGGTACAGTACAAAAGGGCCACTTTTGGGGAAGGGGGCCCCATGGGTACGAGGGAAACTCAAAAGGGAAGTATTCGGGAAGATGACTTTTCGTTCCCCCTTTTCCCATCGTACTTTAGTGCTGCCAAAATTTTCCGTCCCCGGTTTTTTGTGCCTTTACGCGGGAAAAGTCGGACCTGTTTTTAGTGGGTCATATGATACCTAGCGGTTTTCTGTGTAAAAGGGGAGGCGTGGCAACTGGAACAAAGGAAAACGAATCGGGCAACAGAGAAGTGAGGTTTTTGGCCTTATGGGGACTCTGCCTACTCAAGGGGGCCCGGGAAAGTGAGGAGGGTCGAGAGAGCGGGGGAGGGGGAGTCAGCGGGTTTGTGACGGGGGGGGGACCCCCTTTTCATTAAAACGCAGCTCGGGTGTTGGAAGGGGGGAAAACCCCGACGCGAGTGCTAGCAAAGTGGGGGGATCATTACCCAATGGTTTTTAAATGTGTTTTTGGGTGACAAGAGTTTTTGGGGAAGGTTGGGGTCCAGTCTAGTTTTTGGGTTTGGCGTGGTCCGGGGGGAAACAGGATAGGCGGGTCGCGAAAAGTGTGTTTTATGAATATTTTGATGCAACTGTGGAAAGTGGAGGTCCCCCGGGACAATGATCAGACGACAGATGCAAGCAAGGGAAAGGCTCAGGAAGGAAAGCGTGCTCCCCGCGCTATCTATTTCCGGGGAAACTTTCACGCCCTCACCCGCCCTGGCAAAAATTTCCTGGTCGGAAGTTACACAGAGAGGACACACCCAGCCCCCAAAGGGGAAGGAGTTTTTTAAGAGCTTTTCCAAAGGGGGGGGGGGGAAGAGGGCCGAGGTGTCACGAAACGTTTCTGGTGGCGGGACAGTCCCAGGGTAAAGAAGGAAAACCAATCTGTAAGTTTCAAGGCATGAATTGGAAAAATTAATGGATTGAGATCAGAGAGAAAGTTTGTATGGTTTAGTGAATATTTGGGGGCCATAATAGTGTTGACGGGGTGTTCGTGCAGGAACACAACTACAAAACCGGGTTATGAGTTGAAGATAAAGGGGTTAATGTGTTGTGGGGGTTTGCGAAAAGGGTTTGGGAAAGGGGGAGTTGCCCCCCCTGGAAAGGGGAAACTACCCCCGTTTTGTTGAGGCATTGTGAGGGTGGGGAGGGGGGGGGGGTGATTCTTTAGATGGGTGGGGGGGGTTAGGGTCCCAGATGATTTTGGTGTGGGGGTGTAGGTCCAGCAGAGGGAGGGGGCCCGAATTAAGAAAAAATTTTGTAAAGGGATGAAATTAGTAAAATTATTTCATGTTTGGGGTGTAGGTAATTGGGGGTGATTGGTTTGTGTGATAAGGCGAAAGGATGGGGGGAACCCTTTAAGGGGCAGGGAATTGTTTTGGGGTTTTTGGGGGGGGAATTATTAAATGGAGGGGGGTTAATGGACGTTGGCCCGGGGTGGGGTTGTAGAACATACTTTTGTTAGATGGATTTGGGGGAAGAGTGGATCTTTGTATGGGGCCCCGAACGTAATAGGGGCAGAGTCTGGGTGGACGGGGGGTTTTTTTTCGGATCACAAGGAGTAATGGGAACCTGAAGGGGGAGGGTTTGGGCCTAAAAGGGGTTTCAAGGTTATTGTAATTTAAAATGTGAAGTTTTTGGCAGGGTGGGGAATGTCGGTCTTTTGTCCCAATTGTGGGAACGGTTGGGGATGAGGCCCCCGGGGGGGATGAGGGGAAGGGTTTAAAATTGGGGGGAAATTTGGGGTGGCTAAAAATGTATCAGGGGAAAATATTAATTTGCGGGGGAGGGAAGATAATGGGTTTAAAAGAAAGGGTTTCAAAGATACTTGAAGGGCGGGCTGCGGGCCTTTTTTTAGGGCAAGAGGGGGCAAGCTATTCGGGTGCGGGAATTTGGGGTTTTTAAAGGAGATATTAGGGTATTGCAAAACGAGCGTTTTTGGGTGGGGGCGAATTATGGGGGATTGGAGAAGGGTCAAAGGGGGGGCCCCGGCCCCGGTTTTGGTTTTAAAGGGGGGCAAGGAAAGAGGAAAGGGGACGAGGGGAGAGGAGGGGGGTTAAACGTACATGTAGGGAGGGGAAGGGTATAGAGCGGGTAAAGAAAATTGGGTAACAAACAGAGGGTATGAGGGGATAGTAGACGTTGGGTTTTTAAGTTCATATACGCAAAGTGGGGGTTTCCCCTTTGAGGTGGCATTGGGGAAAAAGGGGGGGGAGTATGTGCGTTGGGGTTTGGTCATGGGGGTAAATTAGGTGGGCCGATTACGGAGTGTGAGTTTGGCAGGGGGTTGTCGGAAAGTGAGTTTGGGAAAAGCGCCGGGTATAGACGGACTGAAAGTTTTTCTACGTAAAAAATTTTGGGGGGTTCTGGGGTTTTTTTTTTTTAGTAAGGCTTTTTAAAACATACTTGGGGGCGGCTGAGGAAATTTGGGAGGGGGGCAGCAAGGGGGGGCCGTTGGGGGTTTGGTGCCGAAAGGGGGGGCAGTCAAGGGTTAAGGGATTATGGGGCCCACTTTCGCTTATGTTGGAGTTATAAGTTGTTTGCGAGAATTTTAAAGGGGAAAAAATCAAGGGTAATAGGCAAGGTAATTGTTTGGGGGACAATATGGGGTTTGGGGGAAGGTCGATTTTAAAAGGGCAGGGGCATGATTGGGAAAATTTTAATAAAAGGAAACGGGGGGGATTTTGGGTGATGGAGGTGTATTGGCGTTAGATTGGAAGGTGCTTTTAAATATTTGTAAAAGGGGGAAAGGGGTTAGGGAGGTTTTGCGTTGGAAAGGGTTTTTGGGGGAAGAAATAATATTTTTGGGAAAAATTTTTTATTGTTCGGGGGGCATCGTTTTGAGGGTGCAGGTTAATGGAGGGCTGGATTTAAAAATACAGATGGGGCCGGGGATTTCGCCAAGGTTTGCCCACATCAAAAATTATTGTTTGCGTGAATACGGGCCCATTTTATAGGGCCATTCGGAGGGGGTGTTGGGGGAGGGGGGGTTTTTACGGGCCCCGGGGGGAGGGGGGGCTGGAAATCGTGGGTTTTATGTGGACGACCCAAACTTTTTTTGGTGAGAGGTAATGGGGATTTGCTTAGGGGGGGGTTTAAGGTGGGGGAATTTTGGTTTGGGGGAGGCTTCGGGTTTATAAAAAATTAATGTTAGAAGACTAAGTTTCAGACTTAAGGGATAGTACAAAGGGGGATGAGGTGGTGGGGGGTGGGTGGAAGGTGGTGGATCAACTAATGAATGTGGGATAATTTATGTGAGAAATCCCAACAGGTGGCTAAAGAGGTGGAACCCGGGGGGGAATAGTGAATGGAGAAATTGAAAAGACTTGGGGGTTTGGGGGCGGGCGAAATTTTAACGCTGCATCAAAGAGTAATAGTGAAAACGTGCTATTGTACAGCAAGATATGGATGTCATTTTTCATGTCCCCCGGATGAGACGTGGGGTTTGAAGCTTTTTAGAAAGGGTTTTTTTTTGGTTTTTGGGGGGAAATGGGGTGCGAAGGGTTTAAAGTAGAGCGGTTTTAAAACATTTCCCGGTCATCGAGGAGGGCGGGGGTTTTTTAAACCTCGGGAAAAAAAAGGGATAAAATGACTTTGTACCTAAAACGAAGTTTATAAGGGAGGGGGTGCAGGGGGGGGGAGGTGGACTTGTGCGAGTACGTAAGGATATGAAACCGGGTGGGGGGGGGTAGGGATTTAATAGTTGGTGGGGCCCCCCCCCCCCCCCATTTGGGTTTTTAAAGGGCCCGTGGGGGTTTTCCCGCGTTTTTTAAAATTGGGGGCCCCTCGAAGGAGGGGAAGGAAAGGTCGAAAGGGGCTGCTGTTGAGGGGCTTTCCCCTATTTTATGCGGGGAAACCGAAAAATGGAGGGCGTCAAAAACCCTTTACGTGTAAAAACCCGGGTTTTCGGGAGGAAATGTTTAGATTTTTACATGGGGATTTTGCCGTCGGGGGTTTTTCCTATTCAATAGGGGATAAGGGGGGGGGGGAATGTAGGGGCGTGTGGAAGAAAGGGGGAAAAATTTTTTGATGCGGTTTTTTTTTTTGTGACTGTATAGAAGTGGTGCGGGTCGGGGTTGGAAAAGGTGTTCGGGTTTAAGGGGGTGGGGGGGGTTTTGCGGGTGTTGGGGGCTTTAATTTTGGGATATAGGGGGGGGTGAGTAAGATGGTGGAGAAGCGGGTGGCGTATTTGGCCCAAGGATTTTATATTACGTCAGGGGCCCATGAGGGGGGGGGGGTTTGGATGAGAGGATAAAGGTGTTGGGTGCGACTTTTACAAAACAAATTTGTGTAAAAAGGGGGAAATTTATGGAGGGATTTTGGGGAGAAGGGCTTTTCCCGGGAGGGCTATCGGAGTTTTAGGTTTGGGGGTTTTTAGGGGATTTCCCGTGCAATGTAAGGGGTCAGGGGGGGTGGTTTCCCCGTTTAAGGGACAGTGTGAAAGGGTTTATTTGGGGAAGAAAGAATTAGTAGGGAAAATTTAAGTCCCTTTGACTGTTGAGGGAGCGGGTTGTGTTTTGTGAACGTACAAGTTTTTTTAAATTTAAAATTAAATTTAATTATGCAAATAAAAAAGGGGGCGACAAGGGTGGGTAAGTATGGAATTTTTTTATTCTGCAACAAAAATTATTGGAAATTGTTTTTGTAATGAAAGGGAAAAAAAGGGGTTTGCACTGTGTAAGGGCAAAAATATATAAATACAAAAGAAGTATTGCTTTGGGGGTAGGAAGGTCAGTATTTTTTGGGACTGGGGGAAGGGGTCATGCACTGTTATTTTTTTGTGTAACAGACTTAATTTAGTAGGGTTTTAATGATATGGCGAAATTTTTTTAGAAACTTGATTACCCTGTTTTTTTTAATATTTTTTTTTTTCCGGGAGCTCTCCCAGACCCAAGGTTTGGGGTTAAACCATTGAAATTGATATATACTATGGGAAAAATTGATGGATGACATAGGATTAGGTATTTGGGGTTTTCACTGGTTGTGTTGTAAAGTGTTGTAACATATGTATAATTTATACCTTCCTGGGAAGGTGAATGTTTGGGTGTTTAGTAGATATACGTTGTACATAAATAAATGTGGGAATTGAAATTTTTATTTCTCAATAAAATTGAGTGATACGGAAGTATCATGTTTTTAAAATGGAATAATAAAAAGTATTTCAGAAATTACAGTTAATTTTAAGATTGTTACGGGGCAGGTTTTTGGGAACGCAAGGGGGGGGGGGGTTTTAGTTTTTTTCCCAAAATGAAGGGTTCTTTCCCGTGGCAGGATGTCCCAATCAGGAATGAGTTTGTACTTCCCAAAGGAGCCCTTTGGTTTGGGAATTTAGTGTTAGACAAAAAGTCATTATTTTCAAGGATTGGGGGGTTTAAATTTTTTACTGTACAGTTTTGGGTTTTTCGATGTATATTTTAAATTGGGAAAAAAGTACATGTACTATGCGAATTTTTTCATCCACTGTTTTCACTATGTAATTTGTCTTTTATTTTTTGTCCTATGTATGCCCTTTTCAAAAAAATTTATAAAAAAAAAAAACAAAAAAAGAAAAAAAAAAAAAAAATTCTAAGATTTTAACTTGTTACCGTAAATTTTTTCAAAGAGCCCTTTTTGTACGTTTTCAACGACGAAAATCAAACTTGTGTAAAATTTGTTCGTGAGGAAAAAAATTTTCATTTCCCGAGGTGGGGTAGGGGCTGCCAAAAAGTAACAACCCACGACAGTTTGTTCAGTTGTTACTACACGAAGAGTTTTTTTTTTTTTTTTATTTTTTTTTTAAAGGGACACAGTCAAAATATAAATAAATAAAAGAACACAATAATTAAACCCTTTTTCAAAAACAATTAACCCTTTAACCCCCTAGCATACCCAAAAAGTGTTACATTCTATTTTATTAAAGGGGTATACCATCACCGAACCAATTTAAAAAAACAGGATAACCCTTCAGAAAAAAAAAAAAACAAATTCAAAAACCCACAAAATTTATGCCTGTTATCGTACAAAAAACCCCGTTTCACAAAGTACACAGTTAAAATGTGCAGCATACGAAGGGTAAAATTTTTACATTCAAAAATTTAAAAAAAGGTAACCTAAACCCCACAATAAAATTGCAAAAAAACATAAACCACATTTAAAAATTCCCCGCAAAAGCAGGAAACTCTTAAAAAAAAAAAGAGCGAGAAAAGCTCCGACCGAAAAAAAAAATTTGCAAAAAACCCAAAAAATCAAAATTTTTGCTGTGCCCCCTAAACCCCCCCAAAAATCTGTAAAAATTAGACCCCTTGCCAAAGTTCACAGTAAATTAAAATTTTAAATACAAAAATTAAAAATTTTGCAAACATTAAATTTAAAACATTAGGCAAACCAAAAGCCCACAATAAACCTTTCCCTTTTACAAAATCACAATGAAAATCCCCCATAAAAACTGGGGGGAAAAAACCCTCCAAATAAAAGAATAACATTATATAAAGGGAAGTACAAACCCATACAAAATAAAAAATTCCTAAATTTAAAGGGATCAAAACAAACTATTTTCAACTAAAAACCTTTTCTCCCTATTTTAAAACACTGTACAAACATTGCTGGGAAATTTTTTTTTTTTTTTTTATATAAAAAAGTCCCCAAAATATAAAATAAAAACAAATAATTTGCATATAATTATAATTTTCATTTCCTAAAGACTTTGCCGCAAATTATTCTTGGGCCCGGGAATACTACCCCCCCCCCCCACTTTTTTCCCCATTTTCAAAGCTAAAAAACTGAGGGGGTTATCTTTGGGGAAAAAAAATTCCTCCAAATGCACCCTAAAAGTTTTATAATTAAAAATAAATTTACATACCCAAATTTTGTACATGTTCCATCCTTATTTTTTCCCCCCAAAAACCCATTGAACAAAACCAATTTTAAAAAAACCACAGAAACCCTTTAAGGGCTCGCACCAATTTAAAAATTTTCCACTTCCCAACCCAATACCTCACTATTCATTATAATTCATATTTCATTAAAATATACATGATTAGGGACATAGAAAAAAGGGGTCCTTATAAATTATTTTAAAATTGACTAAACCAAAGATCATGATTTCATATATAAAAATAGCAGAAAATTTTTTCCCCCAAAAACAACTGTGAAAGGGGCCCCAAACACTTCACCAAAAATAATTTTTACAAAGATCAAGGGTTTAAATTTTGTGCTTAACTTAAATCATTCTGCTCTAAACCCGAGATCCCCAAGGGGTTTTGTCATCATGGGTTTTTTAAAGGGTTTTCCTGTTGCCGTGAAATAACCCCCCGATTCCCCAAAACCCCCATTCTTCCCTTCCCCCTCTTTTTATAACCCTCCACCCTCCCCACTAAAAAAAGAAGCCTAAAACCCAACCCCCCCTCATGTATCCCCCGGTGGAGAAACCAAAACCCCTTTTCCCCCCCCCGGGGTTTATGAGGAGAAGGGCCCCCCAGTGGGGATTCCGGGAAACCCCCCGAAAAACTAACTTTTCCCCCCCTCCCACCATAGACCTTTTTCCCATTCCCACAAAATATTTCCCTTTAAAAACTCGCTGCTACCCCTTTTTATCCCAACTCTCCCCCCAACCCCCCTCATCCCCCCAAAATAAAATTAAATAATTTCCCTCAAAACATACCTTTAAAGGGTTTACCCACATCCCCCGTCACCCCAGAAAAATCCAAAATTAAGGCCCCAGGAAAGGCCCCTTGGCCCCCCCCCCCCCAAAAATTGATAACTCTCACCATCCATAACCTCACCCCTCCAAAGAGGGACAAAAAAATACCGCATGAAAAACCGTTTCGATTTTTCCCCCAAAAGCAAGCCGAAATCCTCCTTCCCCCAAGGCCCCCTTTTATATAAACATCCCCGGGGCCAAAAAATTTTTCCCCTCAGAAAACGATATACTTTCTCCTCGTACCCCCCGCTTTATTCTAAAAAGCCAAACTTCCCCCATAGCTTAAACCAATTTATTTTGTTTTGGGGTATCCCGCCCAAATCCCCGTAAGGGCACCCTTGCCTACCCAGCAACCCCCCATTTTTGTTTTACCTTTAACCCGGGGCACCGTTTAAACATGTAAAAAAATCCCCAAAAATATCCTCACAATACCGAAAAACCCTTTCCCCACCACCATCTTTTGTGCATCCCCCCATTTTCCCCAAAAATCCCTGACCCTTTTCCCCTGTTTCCCCCCCCCGTCCCGGGTATAACTTTGTTTAATATATAAAGCCCTTACTCTATGACCCCAAAGGGCATCCCCGGCCAAAACCCCCCCCGTCTCCCCTCCGCCCTCACCACGCCTTGCTCAACCCTGCCCTCCAAAAAACCCCCCACATACCCCTTTGAACCTTCCTCTGGATTCTGCAATATCCTCTGCTCTTAAAGGGAACCCCCCACCACTCCCCCCAACCCTTTCTGTTTTAAACCCGAGGTTGACCCTAAAAAACCCCTGCTGTTAAAGGGTTTCGTCCCAGCCCCTTAAAACCACCTAGCTACCCAAAAACCCCGCCCCGTAACAATTCCCCAATTTATTTCCCACTTCCTGCAAATTCGCCCATGTACCATATTCCCCAAACCTTTAAATTTTTCCCCCTAATGGGCCCTCCCAAAAAACCCCCCCCCAAAACCCCCCCCCACCCCCAAACCCCCCCCCTAATGTCTCGACTTCATTAAATTAACTCCTTTAATCCCCTGGGTCCCCCCAAAAAACTGAATGAAACCACCAACTTTCCTTGATCCCCCTGCCTTACCCGCACATAAAATCATCTACGTACCCCATAATCCCCCCCCCCCCGCCCACCCCCCCCAATCCCTTTTTCATTCCCTCCCCCCTCCACCCGCCCCCTAAAATGGATTCTGTAAAGGGGGGCAAACAATAACGAGAGAGTGGACACCCTGCCTAAACCCTCCCCCATCATATGGGGCCCCCCAAATTACCCCTAACCCGCCCCAATAAAATGGCCCTCCCCCCTTTCAAAGGTTTTTCCCCAAACTCCCCCCTTCCCCCCAAACCCAAATGTTCCAAACAACTTTTAAAAAAATCCCTTTCCCCCAATCATAGCAATTTGCCCAATCTAATCCAAGTATTCCCCCCCGGTGCAAATTTCAAAAACCCCTTATGTGGGCTATGCCCCCTCCCTAACTTCTTCCCGGAAAAAAGCCAAAAAAAAGTTCCCCCCTGTACCCCCTGATCCTGAACCTTTTTTCAGTCTATTGGCCCCGAATTTTAGCATAAATTTTTTTAATTGCACACATTTAAGGGTATTGCTCTTTTCATTCAAAACTTTCCCCTCCTTCTTCTTCGGGGACCCACAAACGACCCTGTTTTCTGGGTCTTTCCCCCTCCCCCCCACGGGTCCCCATTTTTATTCAAGACCTTTTCCCCTAACCCTACCCCAATGCATTTTTCCCCAAAAAACTCTTAAAAAAAAATTTGGGGATTCCCTCCGTGCCCGGCGTCTTTCCCGGCTATCCCGTAAACCCCCTCCCCCAAACCTCCCCCCTCACAAAATAACCCCCCAGCATTTCCCGTTCCCTTGTCCCCCAAAACAAAATATTTTTTTTTTTGCATAAAACCCCCAAAAAACCCCCTTTACGACAACTCCCTTTTTCCTCCCCCATTTCCCTAAACCCTTTAAACGCATAAAACCCCTAATTTCTGTATCAGTTTAAAAGGAAAAATTGACCCACCCATATCCTCCCCCCCCCCTCAGCGACCACTAAATGCCATGGTAGTCACCCTCTCCTTTTCCTTTAAAATTTTTCCCGGGCATAACCCGATGGTCGATCACCCTTTAAAAACCTTTCCCCTAATCCCTGCCCTAATTTTAAAACGCGTTTTAAAACCCTTTTATTTTTCAATCCTTAATCCACTCCTTAAGCCATCCACCCCACCTCCACATCTTTCCCCTTTCCCCCCCCCTCGTAAAAAAGCATTCGCTGTCCCTCCAAGGGAGTTTTGCCCAAACCCTACTCCCCCTTGCCCGTTTCCTTTCCCCGTATCCTAAAAAAAATTGCTATTGCTGTCTTTTTCCCGCAATCTCCCACCAGTCAAGCAAAAACCATCCCCCCACCCTACCCTCCCAGCAAAGTCTCCAAACCCTTCCCCAAAGGAGAGCCCTTTATCCCCCTTCCCGCAGAAGCCCCACATTCAATTTCCAAAATACCCAATATATGCGTACTATACCCTCCCAACCCCCGATCAGCTATCACCGCCCGTGATTTCCGGGAAAAAGGCATCCCAAAAAAACCCCCACTCTCTCCCCAAACCCAAACCCCCGCATCACATATTCCATCTAACCTCGCCCCATAATTCCCCCCGAAGAACGTGTGGGTCCAAACCCCCTATCCCCCCCCAAAACCCCCCATCTACAACCAACATCCCTTAACAATCCCTTTGCGCACCAAAACACATTGCCCCCCCCGGGGAAACATCACCCTACTTTAATTTAACCGTTCCAGTTTATCCAAGAAAAGTTATAGAAGGTAAAACCCGCAAATAATACATCAAAACATCACTACAAAATCAAATTTTGGGCTCTAACATTGTTTACATGCCGGCAATATACACCAATGAACATAAATCTCCCCACCCCCCCGTGGGGCCCAAAATTCCCCCTTTCAACCCCCCCCCCCCCCTCCTCCCAACCCATTTACACGCAAAGGGTGGGGCTCCCCCACAGCTACTGCAACCCCCCCTTTTTAAATTTCCCAAAACATTATGAAAAAACTTTTTTTTAACCCCCCAAATCAAATTTACTCCCCAACCCTTTTTTATGCTCCCCGAAAAAACATAACCCCATTTAAAACCCTTTGTAAAAACCACTTAAAACCAAAAACCCCTTTTTCCCTTTTGATTTAAACCCATTGAATTTATTGTGGGCACACTTGAATTTGCCAGAAGAGGGGGGTTACCCCTATTTGCCCCCTGTATCTTACCACTTCCCTTTCCAGTAAACCCTTTTCCCTTTTTATTTCCTTTTTTTTTAACCTGGCCACCCCCCAACCCCTCCCCTTTCCCCCCCCCCTGATCTTCCCGGGTACAAAAAACCCCTCCCCCGCTTGCCTTTTTCCCCCACAACTACCCCTGACTTTTTTTCCCCCCGGGGCTCTGCCCGGGTTTAAAAAAATATGAGGTCAAAAAACCCCCCAGTTCTTTTTTGTGAGCTCTCCCCCACACACAAAAACTACCTCCTTCACGTCCCCCTGATGGACTTCCACCAAACCCCTTCCATGTCCTTCTGTCATTTTCCTTTGGACCCTTCACCCGTCCCCCGCTGCTCAACCATCAGCTGTAATTTTCACTTGGGCTTCTCGGAAACCCTCCTCCCCGGGCCCCCTTCTCGTCGAAAAAATATGCAGAACCGCTTCCCGCCCAAATTTTTCCGGGTAGACTCTTTCCCCGTCCACCCGTCCCCCAGGCGATGGGGGCCCCTCCCCTGTCACCTCCCGGGGGGGTAACACAGGTACCGACCGTGATTCTTCCCCTTCTTTTCTTCTTCACTCCATCTACCTCGTCACTGCTTCCTCCCTCCCAACTCAGGCATTTAACTTTACATGGTCTTGCCCCACTTTCCAAAAGTACCAAAGGGGGCCCTGGTAGGCTGCCTTTTGGACACTGTGCTGCCATTGTTCCCTAAGAGCTACCCTAGTCGACAGGGCTTTCTCTGGCCGGCATAGTGTACAAAGGGCTTGCGTTCCCGGGGCTTCCCCCAGCATGACATAGGGCGGTATAGGCCCACCAAAAGTCATTTTTAGGGGATAAGAGGGGGGGGGGGGTCAGGTCTTCCCTTAAATTTTGGCCCCCCCTGTCCAAAAACTCCCATCGTTTTCCGAAGGACTTTTCCGTTTATGGAAAACCTCCTGTATACTAAAACGGGCCCTCCCCCTCGAAAGGGGCATTTTTTCACCTTTCCCCCCGTTTTAAATACCTGGATACGTCATGCAGAACAACCTCCACTGCCCCCAGTTTTTTACTGTCCCCTTCCCCTCCTGATACTCTTCAAAAAAGTCTGTCGTGACCCGGTAAGAATTTAGTTTCAGGAAAACTTTTGGTCATCTCAATTAAAGGGAACACCATAAATTCCCCGTTGGGGGGCCCATAGGCGTCCCTGTTTATAGCAGGCAGCAAGATGCATGTTTTTTCCCGAAAATGTCCCGTATCCGCTGTATACCAACAGTTTTTAATTTTGCTGTCCCCCTCGGTTTCGCCCTTTTTTTCCCCCCTAGTTGGGGGGGAAAAAGGGCACCACCCGGGGCAGGTGTTTTGGGGGGTTTAAACCCAGGGGTGGGCCCCCTCTCCCCCGGGGGTCGAGAGAAAAGAAAAAGTTACAACGGAAAGAAAAAGGGTCAAAAATTGTTTTAGAGTTTGCTCGTGGAAAAAAAAGTTGGGATTTCAGAGGTGGTTTTAGGTCGCCCAAAAGTAAAAATCCCACCGTCTTGTTCAGTTTGTTACTACACGAAGAGTTTAACAACTGTATGTCTGCTGACATACAAGAATATCTGATCGATCATACTACCTCGGATATTCTGGAAACTGCAGTATTAGCAGACAATTACGAGATTTCTCACAAACTTGTACGTACTAAAACACAGAGAAACAAGGTAACTAAAAATTGTCCTAGAAGTTTTTTTTTTTTATATTTTATTTAAAACCAATACAGTATACATAAAATAAAATAAAAGGAAACGGTATGGATTTCAATTCTGAAGGTTCGGCCATTGACATAAGAAACCCAACACAAAATAAACTAACACAAATGGATTGCACCTATGTACTCGCAAGATATAGCTGTATAACACACAACAATAACTTACGGCAAGCACATAGCTACAAATAACCACAGTAACAGGGTCATGAACTGACATATATAAACATTCAATGACTCAAAACCTAACTTACATATAAATTTTACATATAACATGACATATGACAAAGGCTCATACAATTGAAAAAGAATATATACAAGAAAATGTAACAATTACTTCCAGCCTTCTCATTAATCAATAAACCAAAACCTAACATCATAATCCTACTAGAACATCTACATACTTATCCCTAACATTACAGATTTACATATACCAAAAAACAAATAAACATACAAAGAAAACAGCTTAGATCTCAAAACCGACTCTTTACAGTTACAATTAAACCGGTATACAAAAATCTCAGACACAAAAGGAATACGTCTATAAACTGGCTAGATATATCTGTATACCATACACCCAAAAACTTAAGTCAAGAACATAGCCATGAAAAACCATATCGGGGTGCTGACAGTCTAAGTAAAATCTTAACATACAAAACCTAGCAAAATCACATGAACTAAAAAAAAAAAAAAAAAAAAAAAAAAAAAAAAAAAAAAAAAAAAAAAAAAAAAAAACTTATATGGCAAAGAACAATACCGTTGTATAATGCTAATACAAAGTACATTGAATTAACAATTGAAACAAAAATAACAAAGAGGGAACATACAACAAGCATGTGTTGAATACATATAAACCTACTCATCACATACACCACAGTACTATTTTTTGTATAAACAAAACTGTGTACATAGATAACAACATAAAATACAACTTAAGACTACTATGTATATAGAAAAAGTGTATAGTCCATGACAAAAAAAACTGGCCAGCTCCACAGGTGCTAGCATCCTTGGTCCATACTTTTTTTTTTTTTTTTTTTTTTTTTTTTTTTAAATTTTGTGTTGATACCAACGTGCCAATCTAATTTTCTTAAAACGAGATCCTAAGGGCTCGGTATCCTGGGTTTCAAGGAAATTTTAAAACCCAGTGAACATAACCATCAGGCTTAGAAATGTAACCCTGGAAACCACACTTATATCTCACTATGACAAAACATTCACGTGAAACATGGCGTACCATCCATACCTAATTCTCACTACCTTCCTCTTACATACTACATCATTCCAGAGAAAACCAAAAACAACCCCCCCGCCCTTTAAAATCCCCCCATAAGGACCACTCCTTTGTCCCATTCCTCAGGGACCCCGCCTAAGGGAACCCACAGTGAGGTTCCTATAACCTTCCGGGAAACTTTTTTCCCAGACGCCCCATAAACCAGCCTATTCCTACACTTCGTCCTTAGAATCTAGCCGCCAATGCTTTTATCCTCATATCACCCCTTAATCCCCCCATTCCCCATGAAATGTCCAATAATCCACTATGATATACATTATAGCCCTTCCAACATCCCTAGGCACTCCCCTTACATCTAGTAGTAAAACCCTTAAAAAACGGCAACGACCCCCCCCCCCCCAAAATCTGATAACCCCACCCCTCCATGATCTCACCCCCTCCAAGGAGGTACAAAAGAAGACCACATGAAACGCCGTTTCAACATCACCACAAAACTGACAAAAAGCCTCTTCCCCAAACCCCATACTACGTAACACCTCCTTGGAAGCCGAATCCCCATGATAAACCTATATACTAATTCTCTTACTCTAGCCGTATCCGAAGCTTACTAAAATCTTTCCAAATAACCCCCCAATCATACGTTGGATACACGGCTACCCCCTTT
>NW_026505959.1:0-31290 GCF_026875155.1 Cherax quadricarinatus
TGGGGATGGGGGATGGTGGGGAGGTGGTGGTTATGGTATTGTGATGCGGAGTTTGATTTAGAGTGGTGGTCGTGATGGTGGTGATTTGGTGGGGATGGGGTGCTTAGTGGGGTGTGGTGGTGGTGATGGTGGTGGGGGTGGTGGTGGGAATGGTGGTGGGATGGTGTATGGTGGTGACGGTGGGGGTGATAGTGATGGGGGTGGTGTGTTTGGGGTGGTGAAGGTGGGGTGATGGGGTGGTGGTGATGGTGGTGATGTAGTGTTTTGGTGATGGTGGTGGTGATGGTGGTAGTGATGGTGATGGTGTGGTGGATGTGTTGGTGATGGTGATGTTGATAGTGGTGGTGATGGTGGTGGTGCTGGTGTGGTATGGTGAAGGTGGTTGTGGTGATGATGATGTTGATGGTGGAGATGGTGGTGATGGTGCTGGTGATAGTGATGGTGGTGATAGTGATGGTGGTGATGGTGGAGGGGATGGTGGTGGTGATGGTGGTGATGGAGGTGGTGATTGTGGTGGTGATGGTGGTGATGGGGGTTGGGGATGGTGGTGGGTGGTGGGGTGATGATGGTGATGGTGGTGAGGTGGTGGTGATGGTGGTGGTGATGGAGGGTGGGTGGTGGTGGTGGTGAGGTGGTGATGCTGGTGATGCTGGTGGTGTTTTAGTGGTGATAGTGATGGTGGTGATGGTGGTGGTGATGGAGATGGTGATTTTTGTTTATGGTGGGATGGTGGTGGTATGGTGGTGATGGTGGTGGTGATGGTGGTGGTAGTGATGCTGGTGATGGTTGTGTTGATGGTGCTGATGGTGGTGGTGATGGTGGTGTTGATGGTGGTGATGGTGATGGTGATGGTGGAGGTATTGGTGGTGATGCTGGTGTTAGTGATGGTGGTGATAGTGATGGGGTGATGGTGGTGGGGATGGAGGTGGTGATTTTTGTGATGGTGGTGATGGTGGTGATGGTGGTGTTGATGGTGGTGGTGGTGGTGGTGATGGTGGTGGTGATGGTGGTGGTGATGGTTGTCGTGATGGTTGGTGGTGATGGGGATGGTTAGGGTGATGGTGGTGGTGGAGGTGTTGGTCATGGTGGTGTTGATGGTGGTGGGGATTTTGGTGGTGATAGTGGTGGTTGGTGGTGGTGATGGTGGTGGGTGGTTGTGGTGATGGTGGTGATAATGGGGGTGATGGTGGTTTATGGTGGTGGTGGTGGTGATGGTGGTGTTGGATGGTGGTGGTAGTGGTGGTGATAATGGTGGTGATGGTGGTGATGTTGGTGATTGGTGGTGGTGATGGCGGTGTTGGTGATGGTAGTGAGGGTGGTGGTGATGGTAGTGATGGTGATGGTGGTGATGGTAGTGGTGATGGTGATGATGTTGGTGTTGGTGGTGGTGGTGATGGTGTTGGTGATGGTGGTGGTGATGGTGGTGGTGATGGTGGTGGTGGTGGTGATGGTGGTGGTGAGGGTGGTGGTGATGGCGGTGGTGGTCATGGTGGTGGTCATGGTGGTGGAGGTGATGGTGGTAGTGTGATGGTGGTGATGGTGGTGGAGATGGTGTTGGTGGTGGTGGTGGTGGTGTGGTGGTGATGGTGGTGGTGATGGTGGTGATGGGGTGATGGTGGTGATAATGGTGGTGATGGTGGTGGTTATGGTAGTTGTGATGTGGTAGTTGTGATTGTAGTGATGGTGGTGGTGATGGTGTTGATGGTGGTGGTGATGGTGGTGCTGATGGTGGTGTGATGGTGGTGCTGATGGTGGTGGTGATAATGGTGGTTATGGTGGTTATGGTGATGGTACTGGTGGTGGTGATGGTGGTGGTGTTTATGTGGTGATGGTGGTGGAATGGTGGTGGTGATGGTGGTGGTGATGGTTGTGCTGGTGGTGGTGATGGTGGTAATGGTGGTGGTGACTGTGGTCGTGATGGTTGTCGTGATGGTGGTGCTGATGGTGGTGATGGTGGTAATGGTGGTGGTGACGGTGGTCGTGATAGTTGTCGTGATGGTGGTGGTGATGGTGATGGTTGGGGTGATGCTGGTTGTGGAGGTGTTGGTGATGGTGTGGTGATATTGGTGGTGATGGTGGTGGTGATGGTGGTGGTTTTTGGTGGGAGGTGATAGTGGTGGTGATGGTGATAGTGGTGGTGATGGGATGGTGATGTTGGTGGTGATGGTGGTGATGGTGGTGTTGGTGGTGGTGGTGATGTTGGTGGTGATGGTGCTGGTGATTAGTGGTGGCGATGGTGGTGGTGGTGATGGTGGTGGTGATGGTGGTGGTGATAGTGATGATGGTGGTGGTGATGGTAGTGGTGATGGTGGTGATGGTGTGATAGTGTGGTTTGATTTGTGTGGGGATTGTGTGGTGCTGGTGATAGTGATGGGTGGTGGTTGTGGGTGGTGATGGTGGTGATGGGGTGGTGATGGTGGTGGTAGTGGTGGTGATGGTGGTTGTTATGGAGGTGGTGATTTTTGTGATGGTGGTGATGGTGGTGGTGATGGTGGTGATGGTGGTGGTGGTGGTGATGCTGGTGATGGTGGTGTTGATGGTGGTCGTGGTGGTGGTGATGGTGGTGGTGATGGTGGTGGTGATGGTGGTGATGGTGGTGTTGATGGTGGTGATGGTGGTGGTGATGGTGATGGTGGATGGAGGTGGTGGAGGTGATGGTGGTGGTGTGTTTGTGGTGATTGAGTAATGGTGGTGTGATGGTGGTGTTGATGGTGGTGTTGATGGTGGTGGTGATTGTGGTTGTAGGTGGTGATGGCGGTGGTGTTGGTGGCGGTGATTGTGTGGTGATAGTGGTTGGTGGTGGTGGTGATGGTGGTGGAGTGTGATGGTATGGTGTGGATTGGTGATGTGGTGGTGATGGTGTTTGGTGGTGGTGGTGATGTGGTGATGATGGTGGTGTGGTGGATATGTGGTGGTGTTGGTTGGTGTGATGGTGATGTGGTGATGGTGGTGTGATGGTGATGGTGTTGATGTGGTGGTGATGGTGGTGTGATGGTTGTCGAGATGGTAGTGGAGATGGTGGTGGTGATGGTGGTTGTGACGGTGATGGTGTTTGGTGATGGTGTTGGTGATGGTGGTGATGGTGGTGGTGAGGTGGTGGTGATGGCGGTGGTGTGATGGTGGTGGGATGGCGGTGGTGGTGATGGTGGTGATGGTGGTGTTGGGATGGTGGTTGATGGTGGTGGTGAGGTGATGGTGATTGTGGTGATGGTGGTGGTGATGGTGGTGGTCGTGGTGGTGGTGTGATGGGGAGTGGTGTAGGTGATGCTGGTGGTGATGGTGGTGATGGTGGTTGTGGCATGCAAAGAGTACGTAACCTTTATTCGGCGCATGTACACACCCTCATTTACAAGCATACTCTCCCCCCAACCAGCGAACCAGGTTGCTAAGAGTTGATGATGGGGCCCCGTCGTTCAACTAGTGATCAGGTTCTAGCCAATAAGAAGATGGTTTTGGCAATCGTAGAGGTTATGTGGGTACCGCCTCCTGTCTGCCATTCTAGAGCTGGTTGAAGCACGGTCTGCTATCTTGTGGCTTCTATTTCTGCTTTTCTTACCGTGGAGTGCACTATACTTATCACTGTACATAGTGTACATATTGCTGTTCTAAATTGGTGAAGGATAATATAAGTCTAAACTTTTCTACTGTGTTTATTTGCTCCCATTACACCCCCCCGGGGGTAACGGGCCTTTTGGGGAATCCTGCCCGAGGCTGGAGCGGGACTTGAGAAAATTTTGAGTTTAGGGAAAACTCAAAACAAAACATTGTGCAGCTTGCTCTGGCATTTTTAAAAAAATTTTGGTGTCAGTTGTTTTATGATCACCTTGCTTTTGTGGAACGTTCAACGCTCGCACTACTTGTTCGGTGTGCTCGCTTCGCTACGGTAAATCTTCTAGAACATGTAGCTGTCTGGCATTGCTTTGCAATTTTGCGTGTCATTTGTACTCCTGTTGGGTGTGGAAAAATTTTGCAGTGGGCTTTCTTGTATCGTTTTTTTGCAAACGTACTGTGCTAGCTAAGCGTGTTCTGAAAATTAACGTGTTACTTTGGGGGTATTCTGCAATGATTGGCATAGGAATAACTTAGCTTTGTTAGAAAATTCTCGTTCCTTTGGCATTACATACAAACCACTCTCAAAATGCCAACTGCTTCACGATTGCTGACAAACTTTAAGAAGAAAATGGCACATAGACCCCCCCTCTACGGGAGCTGGGCAAAAACTCCTATGTTCTCGCGGGAGGAAATGTTACCCTAGGGAAACAAAATGGTAAATATAGTGCAGTGGGTTGTCTCAGGGGGAATCAGCGTCGTTGGACTTGAGCTGGCAAAAATCAATCTTGAGCAAACGGGGAAAAACAGAGGCTTTCGAAGGGAAAAATTTGATAGGGAAAGAGAAAGGGGGCATTTTTCGCATTCTGTAAATGTTTTTTAGTTTAAAAAAAAAGCAATACAGTTTGCCCCCCATTCAATGGGGGCCGAACCAAGCAATTTTCGAAAGTTCAAAATCGGCTCGACCCTTGAGGGGGCCCGGGAAAAGCATTGGGCATCGTTGGTTCATACAGCATTATCGGGAAAGGGCACGGGAAAATTTACGTTTTTATTAAATGCGCTAAATTTCTTGTTTTTCAAGTAGTGAAACCACGGTTGGAGCATAACATTTTCCCGCCAAAAATGTTTTGTCGGTGTTGTATACCGTTGTACAGACCATGGTTGGGTGCATTGGGCTTTAACCGGTAAGATTTGGGACCCCCTCGCATGGGCCATGGGCCCTTCTGCAGTGTTCCTTCTTCTTATGTTCTTATTTTCTTATGTTTTAAATTAAGGGGGCGGCAGTTGGCAACCCCTAGTGACTTTGGAGACAGCAAACCAAAGCTTTTACCCTGGTATAAAGCAAGGGGTGCTCTCCCTTTTTTGAGGACTGGTGCAGCTTTTCGTTGAAAACCCCTGCTGGACCCTGGGGGCCCAAAGGGGTTTTCGGTCTTTCTGCGGGACGTGATTTAAACCCACTGAATTGGAGCAGCCATTTGGCTAAACCCTTTCAAAACAAAACCGCTCCTTTCCGAGCGGCCCGTCTCTCTTTTAAAAACAGCCTGGCATGAGCAGAGATCGTAAACCCTTTGGGAAAATGAAGTGCCAGCCGGAGGGAGAACGCTCCACCCAACCAAGTCAGCGGTGAGGCCACGCTTCTAAACTTGTCCCCCTCGGAGAGGAAAAACCCCGGGTGCATCTCGACAACTATCCAGAAACACCACCAGACGACCCATTTGCAACGTCAACAGGGTGTAAAGGGCAAGCCTGTCGCTGCTTCGGTGCAATAAATGGGGTCACATACCCAACCCCCCCATGAACCCCAAAACCCAGGGGGAAAATCTCTAATACCCCTGTAACGCCCCCTAGAAAAGTAGGAAAAGGTATGGCCCCTTTTATTGAAAGAGTCTTATTTCCCTTCAGGAAAATCAAAAACAACAAAAGTAAAGACCTTTAGGATATGGGCATATTGCTCACTTGTAAGAGAGGGAAATTACCCCTTTCAGAGAAAATTCTTTGAATTCCTCTTTTTTTATTTGGAAGCATTTGGAGGAGCTATATATTCTTTTCCCTTTTGATAAAATTTTGTACAGTGCAATATTACATTTGTTATTGATGTAGGTGTCTCAAAAGGTTTCCCCATAAAAGAGCAGTTTTATTACGGGAAACATTATACGTTATTTCGGCCTGAACCATAATATTAATTTTTCCCCGGGTTGGCTATAATGGGGCAAACCCCAAGGTTGTCTGGAGGAATGTTGACCTACCCTTTGGACGACTCCGATCTGGGAATGCCACTTTTTTTTACGAGGAAAACTACCAAGCCTCAAGATCAATTTAACAGCCCCCACAACCCTTTCCCTATTCCCGGGTTGCAGGTTTGCCAGATTCTCTGTTTCCATGCCCGAGGGCCCGTCCTTTCCCGGGAGGAACAACGAAAGGGCCCCTTTCTTTAAAATTCGTTTTTGAGGCACCCATGGGAAAAACCTCTTTGGGTCACCGGTCAAGTATAAATTTTAAAAAACGTTTTTTTTGATCGCCTGAGACGGTAAGGAGATAGAGGGCCGGCAATTGTATGACAGGTTGGGTTTCCCAAACCAAGTAAGACCTCAAATATTAAATAGCTCATAATACGTATTAGGAGGTCACTTAGGAATTAAAAAAACCTTGTATAGAATCACAAAAGAATTTTATTGGCCAAAAATTTTAAAGAAGTTTGGGAAGAATCATTTAGGTGTTCCCCGAGAATTCAGCAAGTTGGAAAACCTGGACATTCCATTAAACCTGCACCCCCCAACCCTTCCCGCTGATGGAGAACCTTTTGCAGATTTAATTATAGATTGTGTAGGTCCATCCCTAGGTCAAAGTCTGGAAACAAATTTATTTACGATTATGGATAAAGTAAACCAGATATCCTGAAAAATTTCCCCATCGTAGTATTAATACTAAATATTCAAAAAAGCTTAAAAAAATTCATTTCTTGTTTTGGCATTCCTAAAACTATCAAAGTGATCAAGGGTATAACTTCACTGCCAAAGCATTAACTATTAGGGAAATCCAAACTTCTTCCCAGTCCCAAGGCCCCTTTGGGGAAAGATTCCCCAGACTTTTAAAAACAATGATGAAAGTTTTTTGCATGATTTCCTCAGACGGGATGAACACTACCTTTTCTGTTTCAGACAAAACGGTGAAAGGGTCTACAGGGGTATATCCTTTTGAGTGATCTTTGGGCACAAGTACGATCCTCTTCGGGTGCCAAGAAGGAGGGAGGGAGAAGACGTTAGCTCAACATCTACAACCGTCTTCAAGGTTCATGTGGCAGTCATTTAGCCAAGGCTAACCAAAAGACAGCTCAAAGCAAATGAAAAAAGGGTATGACAAATCAAAATTTCCCCGCCCCTTTTTCCATCCAGAGACAAGGTTTTGGGTGCGGAACTAACCGGCCACACCTTGAAACAAATTTTACGGGACCTATGCAGTTTTAAAAGTAGTTTCTGATGAAAATTTTATTGGTAGCTCCCTTTTATAAGACCTCAAAAACAAAAATTTTACACATTAACAAAAAAAGGGCCTTTCAAAACCAGAAAAAATCCCGTAATGACTCTGTCCCCCCTCTGAGCAACTCTGATTTTTGCACTCTATCTCTGAAATTAATTTTAAAATTTTCAAATTCTGTCCCCTAAGGGATCTTAGCCCTTTAAGGGGGGATTATCTGAAATGCAAGAACAAATTAACTGAGCTTCTCGTCATACCCTAATATTTTTTCGGATGTGCCGAAAAATGTACGTTGGGTTACCATGACGAGATTGGGAAACTCTAAACCAATTAAATTCCCCCCTACAGAGCTAATCCGAAAGCAAAAGGCTGCTTCAGCGGGAAATAAAATTTTTGTTAAAAGCATGGTTTAGTGGAGGAGTCATTAGTCCAGGGCTTCACCGTGCATCCTTGTGAAGAAGGCTGATGGGGGGTTTGTATGGTACAGACACCGTAAAGTGAAGAGGCACAATTAAGATCTTACCCTCTTCCCGTTGGATGACGAATTGACTTTTGGGTAAGGCTATTTTGTGTCCAAATTAATCTCCTTAAAGGCTACATCAGGTCCCTTTTGAAGATAAGGCAAAGGGAAATCTGCCTTCGTAATTTCCGGGTCATTATCAAACACAGTTACCCCTTGGGAATGAAAAATTCCCCCTCTTCACCCAGAAATTTATCCAAAAGGCTATTAAAGGACTTGAAGGCACGCAGGCCCTAGAGATATTGTTGTGGTGTCTGATACTTGGGATAACACTTTTAACTTAAAGTCTTTTTGGACCTTAAGAGTTCCCTTTTAACAGTTAATTTATCTAAATTTCCTTTGGCCAGGCCCCTGCCACTTTTCTAGTAGGGGTGGGAAAGTTGCACCTAAACTTGCAAAAATTATCCAGTTCCTCAGATGGAAATCTCTTCAACTTTCCTAGATGATAGGGGTTTTACAGAAGATTTTGTAAGAATTTCCCCAGATATTGTAGCCCCTCTTTCCTCTCTTACCTTTTTAAAGTTCCCTTAATTGGACGTCAGACGTAAACATGTTTTAAAAAAGCAAAAAGATTTTGGTACTGCACCCCTTCCTTTTTCCCCGACTTCTCCAACCTTTTTCATTACAGGTTGATGCTTTTGAGGTCTGGGGGGGGGGGCGGGGGGCATTTTCAAATCGGGAACAAGGATTGCAGCCTGTAGCATTTTTTTTCACCAAGTTCCCCCCCCCATCAGAGGGGTTACCTACCATTGAAAAAGAACCCTCGCGCAATAGGCTTTTAGCATTTCGACGTTTATGTGGGCCAAAATCGCAGGGGTCACAGTCTACTGATCACTCCCCAGTAATCCCAACCTGAAGAACACAACCAAGGTTTTGCCCCCGGACGCTAAGGCGCAAACCTGTTTGGGGAAAAATTCAGTAAGGGAATATTTAAAGTGCGTAGTTTTACTGCCGGGTTTTGTTAAGGAGGGTAAGTCAATCTCCCGTTTTTCCCGCCTTTTTCCCCCCCCCTGAAATTGATAGTTTGTTTTTGCCGGTACAGTTAAGGTAGGGTAAGTACGCTCCTTTTTCCGGCCTTTTCTCCCCCTCCCTAAAAAAGATTTTTTGCCGGGCTACTTGTTTAAAGGAAGGGGGCATCTAGCTCCCGCTTTTCCCCTTCCCCCCCCCTCTTACCCCCCCCCCGAAAGGGGACGTGTGGGGCTCTGGGCAAAAATAAATCACTAACTCACAGCTCCAACTTTCTTTCTTTTTCTATTCATTAATTTTCCTGAGGGGGGAGCCAGCCTGATAATACTGTCTGAATTGTTCGGGCTGAGTAACCTTTACAAGTGGCAACCTTGCCAGGGAAAAAATCTACTGAACAAATTCAAATCCACTCGAAACTACATTGGAACTTCAAGCCGCATACCCCAGACGGGTTTCCCCCAGCCATGAGTAATCATTCCCCTATGGTAGACTACAGTACGGTATTTGAAAAAATTTTTGGGGATTATTTAGTCTCAATTTTTTGTAAGTCAAGTCAGGCAGGATATAATATAACCTTTTTGGGGCTTGAAAAAACTTTGGGATTAACTCTAGGGACCCGAGATTTTCCAGTGACAAATTGTTTATTGAGCCTTTTTTGTATCAAGGGAACTGCATAGGACACTCTTATTTGTTTGGGGAGAGATTTGGGTGGTCAAGGGGCCCCCCTTCTACTTAGTTTGCTCAGAGCCGCATAGAACCCTTTGTTTTCGTTAATACATATTGTTTAATTGAACAGGGACGAGCCCTCTGTTTTTTTTACGTTTGAGCGGGGCAGGAATTGAAAACCCCCGTTTTCTTTGATACCCTTTCATTTCCCCTGATAGTTTAAGTTTTTTGCAAGTATGGAGGAAAACCATTTTTGGATGAATGCTGGAAGTAAATTAGGATAAAAAGGGAAAAAATTTAGAATCTTTCATTAGTGCTAAAACCAGGAAAGCTTTAAAAAGAGAGAAAGAAAAGAGAGAGAAACAAAAAAGAGCGTGTAAATTGATCGTGAAAGAAAGAAAAAAGATACTGAAAAAATTTAAATTTAAAGGGGGAAATTTAGGAAAGAGCAAAGGACAGAGAAAATGAGTTAAAGGGGGAGAGAAAAGGGTCGCGAGCTCGAACAAGCCCCCTGAAATTTGAGAAAAAAATGTTAACTTTCTACAACAGCAATTTTAAAGGGGAAAGGAACAACGTGCAGCTATGCACATATTTTAACGCCCAAATTTTCCTCCCTTCACGAGGGGGGAAGACAAACTTCTTCATTATCAGGTTTTAAAATACCGCTACCCCCCCTGGAATGGCCCCGCTGACACCCCGGGTACCCGGTTAGGAATTTTTTTTCTGGTACAGCTTTAATATCATGCAAAATTGTCCAGGATATCATATTAAATTTTTAAAACCCACTAAAAAGGCAATCCTTAAAAGGGCAAAAAAAACCATAATTCTTACAGGAAAGATTTCGGTATGCACCTTTCAGCCCGGGCCAAAACTTTCACAGTTTGTTCGACTTTTTGGGAAAAGAGTTCAGGAATTGATCACAGTTATGAATCTCTTCGAGACTTCAGGTTGCGACCGTTCCTGAAAACTCTTCCTCACCTACAACATTCATTAAGAAAGTAACTTATTAAAGCGAGGGAAATTGTGAGGTGCTGATTGACCGTAGCGAAGCGAGCACACCGAACAAGCTAGTAGCGGCTGTTTTTAAGATCACACAATAGCAAGGCTGATCATAAACAATTGACACGCAAAATTTTAAAACAATGCCAGTCAGCAAGGGACAATGTTCCGCTACGACCAAACCCAAACTCAACCGTTTCCAAGTCCAGCTCCCGCCCCTCGGACGGACCCCTATTACAACCCAGGATTCCAAAAAGGCCTTTACCCCGGGTGTAATGGGGGGCAAAAAAACCAGTAAAAAAGTTTTGATTATATTTTCAAATTCAAAGTTTATTCCTATAAGGATTACAATGCTATTTACAAAATTTGGTTATTGTTTTTGGTTTTCAGTAGTAAAAATTGTGATTTCAGAGTGTACCATAGAAACCCTTTGCATGGCTAGGATTTTTGGGCATACTTTGTTTTATTCTTAATTGTAAAATATTACAAATTAGAGGGAAGTTGGGCTTATGGCTAAGTGGGTAAATACTATTTAGATTACAAAGTGAAGCTTTTTTTTTTGGCACAGTATAAGTTTCAGTATTGGAGTATCACAGGGTTCATTATTTTAAACTAAAATTTTTTAAA
The DNA here is from genome assembly GCF_026875155.1 of Cherax quadricarinatus. Taxonomy (NCBI): domain Eukaryota; kingdom Metazoa; phylum Arthropoda; class Malacostraca; order Decapoda; family Parastacidae; genus Cherax; species Cherax quadricarinatus. Next base: position 10,802 of record NW_026505959.1, read on the forward strand.
AATTTTTGTTTATGGGGCAAATGATGACGAGTGTAAGTTGAACCCCCAGGGGGTATTCAGTTTGTTGACGGGGGTATCAGGGGGATAAGAGTTTTCTAATGGTAGTTTTGAAGGTGAGAATGTGTCTGCAGTTCTAGATTCCAGGGAGGGATTCCAATTTTTGGGCCTTTACTACATTGAAATTTTGTAAAAATTTGTCGCAGGGAAGTCGTGAGATGTTTTTGTTGGTGTTATCCTGTGGGTTCTGTCCAAAAATATCAAAAAGCGTTTAAGGGCAAGGTTGTATTAGAGTTTAAGGCCCAGATATAGATTGCAATAAAGTGTGGATGTACTGAACTGGGGGTAAGTTTTGACTTTAAGAGTGGGGGGGTTGCTGCCAGGGGTGGGTTTAGTGATTTTTCTTACGCGTTTTTGTTGGTTATTATTGGGGTTTTGGTGTGTTCGCGTTATCCCCAACACAAATACTAGGTAGGTAGGTAAATAAGTGGTGGGATAGGTGAGAAGGGGTTTTTTGGGGACGTATATCCTTCCCAATTTTAACAGCATATGTACCTATGAATGAAAGTATGTGCACTCCCGGTAAGCAAAGCAAAAAGAAGCCACAAGTAGCAGACCGTGCTTCAAAAACCCGCTCAGAATGGGAATGACAAGGGCAAAAGGGAAGGGGGTCCCCAAACCCCTGCGATTGCCAAAACCCTCTTTTATTGGCTAAACCCGTCACTGTTTAACACGGGGCCCCATCACAACTCTTACAAACCCTTTTGCGGGGTTGGGGGGTTTTCCTGAAAAAAAGGGGTTGTCAGCCCGAATAAAGGGTTAAAGTTTTTGCATGCCAAACCACCATCCCCCCCATCACCACCAGCTCACCACCACCATCTAAACCATCACCCCCCCACCACCACCTACCACCACCCCTCACCAACCCAAAACCTCCCACCATCACCTCCCCCACCACCCCCCCATCCCACCACCCCTCACCCCCACCCAAACCCCCATCACCAAACACACCCCCAAAACCCCCTCACCCCCACCACACCCCCACCATCACCACCATCACCAAACCAACCCCCCCACAAACCCCAAACCCCCACCATCACCACCACCATCAAACCCCCATCCACCCCCACCCTCCCCCCACCCCCCCACCCCCACCCCCCCATCACCACCCCACCAAAACCCCCCCCACACCAACCCTCACCCCCCATCCCCCACCCCAACCCCCATTTACCACCCCCACACCCCCCAAAACCCTCAACACCACCATCACCCCACCACCACCAACCCCCATCAACACCACCATCACCCCACCATCACCCACAACCCCACCATCACCCCCACACCACCACAATCACCACCCCCATCACCACACCACCCCACACCACACCTTCACCACCAAAACCACCCCGTTCACCCCCATCACCACCACACCACCCCATCACCCCACAAAAGCCACCATCACCTCCCATCACCACCATCATTTCACCACCATCACTATCCCAGCATCATCACCCCCATCACCATCACCACCATCACCACTACCAAAACCACCCCATATTCACCACCACTATCACCACCCCTCACCCCCAACACACCACCACCCCAAAACTACCATCACCATCATTCACCCCCCACTACACCACCACTATCACCACCATCACCACCACAAACTCCCCCTCCCCCACCATCACCACCCCCATCACCCCCACCCCACCACACCCATACCACCAAAAAACACCACCCCCCCACCCTATCACCACCACAATCACACAAACCATCACCACCACCTCACCACCACCACTACCACCTCCAACACCATCAAAAAACCCCCTCACCACCAAACCAAACCCCACATCACCACCCCCATCACCACCACCATCAAACCCCCATACCACCGCCATCACCGTCACCACCCCAATCTCACCACACACACCACACCATCACCCAAATCAAAACCCCATCACCAACATCACCCCCACCCTCACCCCCACTTTTACCACCATCACCTCCCCCCCCCAACCACCACCATCACCACACTACACAACCATCACCCCACCACCATCACACCCCCATCACCACCACCATCACCACCACCAACCCCCCAAAAGCATCCCACCACCACCACAATCCCAACCCCCACCACCCCCACAGCCATCACCCCCACCACCACAATACCACCCCCCCACCCCAAGCCTCACCCCCACACCAAATCCCCACCCCATCAAAACCACCATCACCACCACCACACCACATCACCCCCACCATCACCCCCATCACCACCCCGCCTCACCACCACCATCACCCCCCCATCACCACCCTCAAACCCCCATCACCACCACCACCAACACCACCACCATCACCCCCCCCACCACACCCCACCACACCACCCCACCCACCACCATCACCCCCCTCACAAAAATCACCACCCCCATCACTATCACCCTATCACCGCATCACCAGCATCACCACCACCCCACTACCACCCCATCACCATACCCCCATCCCACCACCTCCACACCATCACTAGCACACCCCATCCCAACAAAACTATCACTGCACCACCACCATCACCACCCCCCAACAACCATCATCACCACACCCAAACCTCCACCCCCCACCACCACACCACCACCAATCACAAAAACCCAACACCCTCCCCAACCCCACCCCCAACCTCCTCCCCCCCACCCACCCCCCCCCCCACCCACCCCCCTTTTCCCCCCCAACCAAACCCCCACCCCCACCCAACCCCCAAAAAACCACACCCCCCCCCCCCCCCCCACCCCCCCACCCCACCACCCCCCCCCACCCCACAAAAAACCCCCCCCCTCCCCACCCCCCCCCACCCCCCCAACCCCCCCACCCCCCCACCACCAACCCATCACCCCCCCCCTCCCAAAACCCTCCACCACCCCCCACCCACCACCAAACCCCCTCCCTCACCACCCACCCATCCCCCACCTCACCCCACCCCCCCCCACCCCCACCCACCACCATCAACCCCAAAACCCCCCATCACCCCCCATCACCACCCCACCCCCCCATTTCCCCCCCCCCTCACCCCCACCCCCAAAAAAACCCATCACCACCACCATTCACCCACCCACCCTTCCCCCCCCTCACCCCACCACCCCCCCTTTACCCCCCCATTCCCCCCAAAACCCCCACCCCACTATCACCACCACCATCCCCCCACACCCCCCACCACCCCATCCCCCCCCCATCAACAACACCACCACACCAACAAAAACCATTTACACCACCTCACACCACCAACCCACCACAAAAAAACCCCCAACCAACCCCCTCCCCACCCCCATCAAACCCCCCAAACCCCCATCAACCACCCCCAAACCCCCACCAAACCCCATCACCCCCATCAACCCCCCACCACCCAACCCCCCATCACCACCACCATCCCACCCCACCCATCAACCAACCCCCCAACCCATCACCCCATCACCCAAAACCGCATCACACCCCTTACCACCCATCACACCCTCAAAAACCCCCTCACCCCAACCCCTACCACCAAAAAACCCCATACCACCCCCACCTCACCACCCCACCCCATCACCACCATCACCAACCACCCCCACCGACCCCCACCCACCCCCACCAACACCACCCCCCAAACCCCATCCCCCCAAACCCCCCCAACCCCACCACCACCTCACCACCACCAATCACCAACCCAACACCACCACCCAACCCTCATCACCACCCCACCCACCCTCCCACCTCACCAACACCATCAAACCACCATCACCCCCACCCCTCCCCACCATCCAAACCCCCACCATTACCACCACCACCACCCTTCACCCCCCACCATCACCCCACCCCCAAACACCACCCTTTAACCACCAATATCCCCCACCATCCCCAACACCATCATAAATCACAACTACCATAACCACCCCCAACACCACCATCATCCCCATCAAACCCCCACCCTTAACACCCCCAACCCCCCAAACCCTTTACCACCATCAAACCCCTACCCCACCATCACCACCATACCACCATCAAACCCCCAACCCCACCACCACACCATCACCACCATCAAACCCCCATCACCAAACACCCCCCACCCCACCGCCCTCCCCCAAACCCCCATCAAACCCCCACCAAAACCACCATCACTAACCCCCACCACCACCATCACCACCCCCCCACCACCACCATCCCCACCCCAAAACACCACACACCACCACCACCACCACCCCTCACCACCCTCAACGCCACCATCCCCAAAAACCAAAACCAAAAAACCCCCAAAAAAAATCCCCTACCTCAAACACAACCCCCAACACCACCATCACTATCAACCCCCATCAAAATCACCAGCATCCCCCACCCCCTACCACAACCTTTACCACCACCATCACCACCACAGCCACCACCACACTAAAACCAGCATCACCACAATCCCCCCCCACAATCACCACCAAACACTATCCCCCACCCTAACTATCACCAGCAACAACCCCCAAACCACCACCCCATCCCCCACTACCAAAGACCACCACCATCAAACCAAAATTTCCCTCACCAAACCCAAAACCCCACCCCCCCATAACCACCACCAAACCCACCACCAAACACCACCAAATATCACCAACAAAAATCACCACCTCCAAAACCATACCCATCCCCCACCAACCCCCCACCCCTCTTTCACAAACCCTTACCCCAAAAAATTTTTACCACCAAACACCACCATCACCCCCCCACAACGCCACCATTCAAACCCCCCACCATCACCACCTCACCCATCAACCCGCCTCATCAAACCCCTATCACCACCATCAAACCCCACCATCACCAAACCCCCATCATTTACAAACACCACCACCATCACACCACCAAACACCACCACCATCACCACCACAAACCCCACCACCACCACCACCAACACTACCACCCCCGCAAACAAACCCGCATCACCACCATCACTAACACCCCCAAAACTATCACCACATCACCAAACCCAACAGCACCATAACCACCAACCCATCACCACAAACCCTCACCCCCCCACCAACACCCACCTACATCACCAACAACACAAACCACCCACCAAAAAACCCCCACCATCACCACCATCAAACCAAACCCCTATCACCAACAACACCACCAACCTTTCCCCCAAAAAACAACCCCCACCAACACCACCATCCCTAACACTACCAACAATTTTCCCCCAGCCCTAAACACCAAACCCTCACCCACCACCATTTACCCCCCAAACACCACCACCAAACCAAACACCACCCCCCATCACCACCACCCCCAAACCCACCACAAACACCCCCCCCCCCCTCACCCCCACCATCACCACCATCACCATCACCATCACCACCCCACCCTCAAAAAACACCACTACCATCACCTGCAAACCCCCACCCCCCAAAACCTCCACCAAAACCCCCTTTTTATCACCACCTTTCCACCACCCACCCCCCACCACCATCCCCCCCAACCCAACACAATCACCCCTCCATCACATCACCATCACCACCACCATTTACCACCACCCCCTTAACAAACCCTTACCACCACGTTCCCCCCACCTTTCACCCCCATCACCACCACACCCCCCCCATCAAACCACCACCAACACCACCCCCCTCACCACCGCCATCACCACCATACCACCTCACCACCTCCCTCACTACCACCATTACCACCACCACCACCATCACCACCACCATCAAACCCCCATCACCATCCAAAAAAACCCCCACCGCCAACACCATCACCACCACCATCCAAACCCCCAAACAACAAACCCCCAAACCCCCACCCTCACCACCACCAACACCCCCAAACCACCACAACCATCAACCCACCATCACCACATCACCCACCACCACCAAACCCCCAACACCACCATCAACACCACCATCACCACCATCACAAAAATCACGACCTTTTATCTCAACCCCCATCGCCACCATCACTATTTTACCATCAAAATCATCAGCATCACCACCCCAAACTACCACCCCCAAACCCCCACCCCCACCATCACCACCCACCAACCCCCCACCCCCCCCCACCCATCACTAACACCAGCATCACCACAAACCCCACCAAAAATCACCACCATCAAAAATCAAACCAAACCCTAACAAAACACCAGCATCACCCCATTACCAAAACCCCCACTATCACCACTAAAACCCTGACCACCACATCAAACCCCCTCCCCCACCAAAGAACACCACCACCACCATTAAAACCCCCACCATCACCAAACCCCCATCACCACCACTATCACCCAACAAAAAATCACCACCTCCATCCAAAACCCTCAAACCAAATCACCACCATCACCACCACCACCTTCACTACCATTTCCCCCCACGTTCACCACCCTTTATCACCATCACCCCCATCACCACCACCACACCACCACCACAACCACCACCCTCACCACCGCCCCTCACCACCATCACCACCATCACCACACCACACTACCACCATTTTCCACCACCACCCCATCAACCACCACCCACCCCATCACCAATACACCACCACCCCCCATCACCATCACCACCCCCATCACCACCATCAAAACCACCATCACCACCCCCCCCACCACCACACCACCCCACCACAACCATCAACGCCCCCCCACACCAGCCACCACCACCACCACCACCATCACCACCACAAAACCCCCATACCACCACACAAAAATCACCACCTCTATCCAACCACCATCGCCACCATCACTATCATCACCATCAAAAATCACACATCCCACCCTACCAAACCCTCACCCCAACCCCCTCCCACCATCACCACCAAAGCCACCACCATCACTATCACCACACACCACAATCCCCCCCCACAAACACCACCTCACAACACCACCAAACTATCACCAGCATCACCACCATTACCACCACCACTAACACCACTACCATGACCACCACATCACCCCCTCCACACCACGAACACCACCAACACCCTAACCACCCCCATCACCACCCCCACACCCCACCCTATCACCAACACAATCACCACCTCCCTCACCATCACCATCACACCACCATACCACCACCACCTTCACTACCATTACCACCACGTTTCGCCACATCACCACCATCACCACCACACGCCACCATCACCTCCACCATCCCCACCATCACTATCACCACCATCGACTATCACCAGCATCATCACCACCCCAAAACCCCCCCATCACCCCCAAACCCCCATTTTCCCCCCACCCTTTACCACCACCAAACCCCACCAAAAACTAACACAACCCCCCACCCACCACCATCACCTCCATCAAAAATCACCCTCACCACCACCATCAAAATTTTCCACCAACCCCTTACCTCCACCACCACCACCAAAACCACCACCATCACCACTTTTTTCCCAACATTACCACCACCACCTCCAAACCCCCATCCCATCACCATCCCCACCACCATCCCACCACCATCAAACCCCCACCCCCCCCAAACCCCCCACAAACCCCCCCAAGACCACCACCATCAAACCCCCCCCCTTCACCCAAAAACCCCCCACCACCCCACCACCACCCCCCCACCACCACCCTCCCCCACCACCATCACCACCACTAAACACCACCCCCATCAAACACCTATACCACCACCCCTAAACCCCCAACCCCTCACCAACACCACCACCATCACGACAAACCCTCACGACCAAACCCTCCCCCCACCACCTTCACCAAACCCCCAACACCATTATCAACACCACCAACCCCAACCCCCACCACCAAAACCCCTACCACAATTTTCCACCACCATCAACCCCCACATCGCCCCACCATCAGCACCACCACCTCCAAACACCACCACCACCCTCACCACCACCATCACCACCCCCACTACCCCCCTTCCCCCACTATCAACCCCACCATCACCAAACCCCCACCATCACCACCCCAAAAACCCCCAACCATCAAACCCCCATCACCCCCCCACCACCATCAACCCACCTTCACCACTATCAAACCCTCACCACCACCATCACCCCCCACCATAAACCCCCACCAACCCCACCACCAACACCCCCCACCATCACCCCACCAAATTTCCACCATCACTACCATCACCATCAACACCACCAACCCCCTTTACCACCCACCACAACCACCCCCCACCCCATCACACCACCACCACCACCACCATCACCACCACCACCACCACCACCACCACTATCACCACCACAATCACCACAGCCATCACCACCACCATCCCCACCACCACTACCACCTCCACCACCATCAACACCAAACACCACCTCCAGCACCATCACTATCACCACCACCACACCACCACCATTACCACCATCACCACCGCCATCACCATCACCACCACAATCATCACCACCATCACAACCACCATCACCACCATCACCACCTCCATCACCACCACCATCACCACCACCATTTACCACCACCATCAACACCATCACCACCATCACCACCACCACCATCACAACCTCCACCACCATCACCACCACCATCACCTGCACCACCATCACCACCATCACCACAACCATCACCACCACCATCACCACAGCCATCACCTCCACTTCCACAATCACCACTACCACCACCACAGCCATCACCACAACCACCACAATCACCACCGCCATCAAAACCACCATCACCACCACCATCAAAATCACCAACATCACTACCACCACCATCACCACCATCACCACCACCGCCATCACCACCATCATCACCACCACCATCACCACCATCAACACCATCACCACTATCACCACCACCACCACCACCACCACCATCAGCACCATCACGACCATCACCACCACCACCATCACCACCATCACCACCACCATCAAACCATAACCACCACTATCCCCACCATCACTAAAATCACCACCACCACCATCACTATCACCACTATCACCAGCATCACAAACATCACCACCCTCACCCTCACCACCATCACCACCACCACCACCACCATAACTATCACCAGCATCACCACCATCACCCCCATAGCCACCAAAACCATCACCACTACCATCACCACCACCATCACCACCTCCATCACCACCATCATCACCATCAAAACCATCACCACCACCATCACCACCACTATCACCAACACAATCACCACCTCCATCACCACCACCATCACCACCTACATCACCACCACCATCGCCACCACCACCATCACCACCATCACCACCACCATCTCCACCACCATCACCTCCACCATCACCACCATCACTATCACTACCATCACTATCACCAGCATCATCACCACCATCACCACCATCCCACCATCACCACCACCATCACCACTATCACCACCACCATCTCCACACCATCAACCACCAACACTCTCCCCCACCACCATCACCACCTCCATCACCACCATCACCATCACCACCACCATCAAAATCACCACCACCATCACCTCCACCACCACCACCAAAACCACCACCATCACCACTTCCATCACCAACATTACCACCACCACCTCCACCTCCATCACCATCACCATCACCCACCACCATCTCCACCACCATCACCACCAACACTCTCACCACCACCATCACCACCTCCATCACCACCATCACCATCACCACCACCATCAAAATCACCACCACCATCACCTCCACCACCACCACCAAAACCACCACCATCACCAATTCCATCACCAACATTACCACCACCACCTCCACCTCCATCACCATCACCATCACCACCACCATCAACACCACCATCACCACCAACACCACCACCACCATCACCACCACCATCACCACCACTATCACCACCACCATCACCTCCACCAATCACCACCATCACTATCACTACCATCACTATCACCAGCATCATCACCACCATCACCACCATCACCACCAACACCACCATCTCCACCACCATCACCACCACCACCATCACCAACACTATCACAACCACCATCACCACCACCATCACCTCCATCAACATCACCATCACCACCACCATCAAAATTACCACCACCATTACCTCCACCACCACCACCAAAACCACCACCATCACCACTTCCATCACCAACATTACCACCACCACCTCCACCACCATCACCATCACCATCACCACCATCACCACCACATACACCACCATCACACACCACCACCAATCACCACCACCACCACCACCACCACCACCACCACCACCATCACCACCACCATCACCCACACCACATATCACCACCACCATCAGCAACACCTATACCACCACCATCACCCCAACCATCACCATCACCACCACCATCACGACAACCATCACCACCACCATCACCACCACCAACACCACCACCACCGCCACCATTATCACACCATCACCATCACCACCACTGTCACCACCATCAACACTACCACCATCACCACCCACCATCACCACCACTATCACCACCACCACCACCACCATCACCACCACCACCACCACCCCACCACCACTATCACCACCACAATCACCACAGCCATCACCACCACCATCACCACCACCACTACCACCTCCACCACCATCAACACCATCACCACCTCCAGCACCATCACTATCACCACCACCATCACCACCACCATTACCACCATCACCACCGCCATCACCATCACCACCACATCATCAACCACCATCACAACCACCATCACCACCATCACCACCTCCATCACCACCACCATCACCACCACCATTACCACCACCATCAACACCATCACCACCATCACCACCACCACCATCACAACCTCCACCACCATCACCACCACCATCACCTGCACCACCATCACCACCATCACCTCAACCATCACCACCACCATCACCACAGCCATCACCTCCACTTCCACAATCACCACTACCACCACCACAGCCATCACCACAACCACCACAATCACCACCGCCATCAAAACCACCATCACCACCACCATCAAAATCAACCAACATCACTACCACCACCATCACCACCATCACCACCACCACCGCCATCACCACCATCATCACCACCACCATCACCACCATCAACACCATCACCACTATCACCACCACCAACCACCACCACCACCATCAGCACCATCACGACCATCACCACCACCACCATCACCACCATCACCACCACCATCAACACCATAACCACCACTATCACCACCATCACTAAAATCACCACCACCACCATCACTATCACCCACTATCACCAGCATCACAAACATCACCCCCATCACCATCACCACCATCACCACCACCACCACCACCATAACTATCACCAGCATCACCACCATCACCACCATAGCCACCAAAACCATCACCACTACCATCACCACCACCATCACCACCTCCATCACCACCATCATCACCATCAAAACCATCACCACCACCATCACCACCACTATCACCAACACAATCACCACCTCCATCACCACCACCATCACCACCTACATCACCACCACCATCGCCACCACCACCATCACCACCATCAACCACCACCATCTCCACCACCCATCACCTCCACCATCACCACCATCACTATCACTACCATCACTATCACCAGCATCATCACCACCATCACCACCATCACCACCATCACCACCACCATCACCACTATCACCACCACCATCTCCACCACCATCACCACCAACACTCTCACCACCACCATCACCACCTCCATCACCACCATCACCATCACCACCACCATCAAAATCACCACCACCATCACCTCCACCACCACCACCAAAACCACCACCATCACCACTTTCCATCACCAACATTACCAACGAACACCCTCCACCACCATCACCACCATCACCACATCACCAATTCACCACCACCAAACACCAAACCATCACCACCACAATCACCACCACCATCTACCACCACCATCACCCACCACCATCACCACCACCACCATACACCACACCCATCAACCACCACCATTCACCACTATCACCACTACCATCACACACCACCACCATCACCACCACCACCATCACCACCACTATCACCACCACTATCACCGGCACCACCATCACCACCACACCATCACACAACCATCAAAATCACCACCAACATCACCTCCACCACCACCAACCAAAACCACCACCAACAAACCAAACTTCCCATCACCAACATTACCACCCACCACCTCCATCCACAATCACCACCATCACCAGAACCACCACCATCAACACCACCATCACCACCACAAATCAACCACCACCATCTCCACCACCATCACCACCACTATCACCACCGACCATCACCAACACCATCACCACCACCATCACCACCACCAACACTCGCTCACCACCTTCACCAAGACGTCGACCACCACCACTATCACCACCACTAATCACCACCACCATTCAGCAACACCACCACCACCACCATCACCCCCAACCCATCACCAACACCCCACCACCATCACGAACAACCAAAAAAACACCCCCCACGACGACCGCCATCCACACCACCATCACACCACCACCATCACCGACATCAGACACCACCTGACCAACACCTCCACCATCACCACCAACCCATTACCACCACAATCACCGACCATCATCACCACCCACCACCATCAGCACCATCACCACCTACCACCATCACCAACAACCATTACCACCCACGACCAACCATCACCACCACCATCACGACCACAACCATCAGCCACCACCATCACCATCATATCACCACCATCACTTCCGACCACCACCAACACCATCACCACCACCATCACCACCTTGCCATCACCACCACCCAACCGCCACCAACACCACACCATCCATCGCCACCACCATCTCGAGCCATCACTGACCACCATCCACAATCACCACCGACCATCACCACCACCCTCACCACCAATCACCACCACCTCCATCACCCCCACTATCACCACCACCACACCATCAACACCACCATCAGCACCATCACCACCACCCATCACCCACCACATACCACCACCATCACACCACCAGTCACCAACCACCGCACCAACCATCACCACCATCACCTCCAACATCCACCACTATCACCACAACCGACCATCAACCACCACCATCACCACCCCCATCACCAACCATCACCACCATCATTCACCACCATCACGCACCACCTATCACCACCACCAATTCCACTATCACCACCGAGCCACCAACACTACGACAACCATCACCACTACCTTCAACCACAATCACCCTCACTACCACCAGTCACCACCACTGCCCATCACCACCCTCACCAACACACCAATCACTATCACCACACCACACCACCATCACATCAACCACCACCATACACCACCACCATCACCACAACCAACACCACCACCATCACCACCACATCACCACCAACCATCAACCCACCATCACTATCACCACCGACCATCACCATCACCACCACCATCATCACCACCCATCACCACCGCCACCGACACCAACACTCGACCACCATCAGCACCAACATACACCATCACCGACCATCATCCACTCTACCCACCAACACCACCACCATAACCACAACCATCAGCACCACCACCATCACCACCACCATCACCACACACCATCACCACCATCACTATCACCACCCACCATCCACCACGCCACCACCATCCCCACACCACCACACCACCACGTATCGACCACCGCCATCAACCACCACGCAAGCCAACATCACCACCAAACCATCACTACCGGACCATCACCACCAACCACCACAATCACCACCACAATCACCACCATCACCATCACCACCATCACCGCCATCACCACCGCACCCATCACCACCACCATCACCAACATCAACACCACCATCACCACCCTCACCACCAACCATCACCACCACCGTACCACCACGCACAACACCACCATCACGTACATCACCACCTCCCACCATACAACACCAACCACACAACCATCACAAAAATCACCACCGCTATCACACCCACCAATGCACCACGCATCACTAACACCACCATCAATATCACCAGCATCATCACCACCACCAACCATCACCACCACCATCACCGACCATCACCAACCCACAGCCACCACCCATCACTATCCACCAGCATCACCACAATCCCACCACAATCACCACCAATCAACATCCATAACCATAACTATCACCAGCATCACCACCGTTAACCACTCACCACCAACACCAACTACCATGACCACCACCATCACCACCTCCCATCACCTCCTAACACCACCACCACCATAACCACCATCTCCCACCACCAACCCCAACCCAATCCCCTCTCCACACCATCCCCATCACCACCACCACACCACCACCACCTTCACTACCATTCACACCAACCAGCTGGTTCCACCACCATCGACCATCACCCCAATCACGCCACCATCACCTCCACCATCACCCACCATCACATCACCACCATCACTGTCCACCACATCATCACCAAACTATCACCACAACGACCACATACCATCACCACCGACTATACATCACTATCACCGACCATCACACCACCGATCAGCACCACCATCACCACCACCATCCCCACCACCGACCACCACCACCATCACTAACCACCAGCATCACCAGCATCACCACCATCACTATCCACCACCATAACTATCAACCAGCATCACCACATCATCACCAAACCACAACACCATCACCAACTACCATCACCCAACCATCACCACCGGCTTCACCAACACCTCACCACCCAACATAACCACCTCCAACATCACCACCAATCACCACCCGACTACACCACACAACACCACCTCCAACACCACCACCATCACCGTACAATCACCACCACCATCGCCACCACCACCATCACCACCACCACCACTACCACCATCTCCAACCCACCATCACATCACCTACCATCAATATCACTAGCCCATCCTCACCACCATCACCACCATCACACCGACCACCATTCAACGCACTATCACCACCACCACCATCACCACCACCTCCAAAACCCCCCACCATCACCACTTCCATCACCACCAATACCACCAACCGCACCTCCACCACCATCACCAACCAATCACCATCAACCCCTACCCATCAAACACCACCAACATCACCACAATTACCCACCACCATCAACCAACGCGCATCACCACCTACTATCACACACCACCAATCACCCAACACCAGCACCACCACCATCAAACCCCACCACCTTCACCACCACCGCCAACCCACCACCACCATCACCGCCACCATCACCACCTACTAATCACCCCACCACCATCCCAACACCACCACGACCACCATACACCGCGACCCCAACCGATCACCATCACACCACTCAGCATCACTAACACCATCGACGACCACCCATCACCCACCACCAACCCTTACCTACCATCACCAGCAAGCCACACCATCACCTACTACTATCACCAACCACCATCACCACCACCATCACCACCACCAACACCACCACCAACACCACCACCATCACCACCACCCATTCCAATCAAGTAGTTCCACCACCATCACCACCATGCATCACACTAACCATCAGCACCATCACCACTATGCACCATAACCACCACCATCAACACCACAATCACTACCATCACTACCACCATAACTTTCACATCATCACCAACATTATCACCACCACCACACCACACCATGAACACCACCATCACCACCTCCCTAACCACCAAACATCATGATGACCACCATAACCACCACCATCACCCATAACCATTATCACCACCTTCGCTATCACCACACAATCACCACCTCCATCACATCACCATCACCACCACCATCCACCACCAACCTTCCTCACTAACATTACCACCACTTTCAACACCGTTCACAACCATCACCACCACCATGCACCACCAATTCACTAACCTCCCTCACCACTACCATGACCACCACCATCACCACTCCATCACCAGCCGAACATCACCACCAGCCTTACCACCACCATTCACCACCACCATCTTACCAACCACTATCACCAACACAATCTCTCCACCTTTCCAGCACTATCACCATCACCACCACCTTCACCACCACCACCTTCACTACCATTACCGGACCCATCAGCCCAGCTATCACCACCACCACACCACTGCCATCACCACCACCTAACCACACATCAACCACCGACCATCACTACCACCATCACCACCACCGACACCACCATCACCACCACCATCCACCACCACCACCGCCATTCACCACCACCATCCACCACCATCACCACCATCACCACCACCATCACCACCCTCACCACCCCACCTCACCCACCACCACCAGCGAACCATCAACACCACCATCACCAGCATCACCACCACCACCACCATCACCACCATCAACACCACCCTCACCACCATCGACACAAAAATCACCGACCAGGTCGTTCTCACAACACCGATCACCACCATCACTATCACCAACCATCACTATCACCGACATCACCGACCCACTAACAGCATCAACCATAACCACCACCATCACCCACCATCGACCACCATCACCACCGACAGCCATCCACCATCACTATCACCATCATCACACAACCCCACCACAATCACCACCATCACAATCATCCACCACCATAACTATCCTCCAGCATCACCACCATTAAGACCACCACCATCACCACTACCATGACCCCCACCTCACCACCTGCTATCACCTACCAACACCACCACCATCCGACCATCAACCACCACCATTCACCACCATTATCACCAACACAATCACCACCTCCATCACCATCACCACCACCATCACCACCACCACCTTCCACTACAATTACCACCACGTTCACTCCACCATCACCACCATCACCACCATCACGCCACCATCACCACTCACTATCACCACCATCACGATCACGCAGCATCATCACCACCATCACCACCATCACCACTACCATCACCCACACCATCATCACCACCACCATCACACCACCAATCAGCACCACCATCACCACCACCATCCCCACCACCACCACCACCATCATACCACCGATCATCAACAAGCATCAACCAAACCATCACTATCACCACCTTAACAATCACCAGCATCACCACCAATCAGCACCATAACCACCAACACCATCACCACTACCTCACCACCACCATAACCCACCTACACACCAACCATCATCACCACCACCCCATAACCAAGCACCATCACCACCACCATCCACCACACTATATCACCAACACAATCAACCACCTCCATGACGCACCAGCCATCACCACCTACATCACCACCACCATGCGCACCACACCATCAGCCACCATCACCACCACCATCTCCACCAACACCTCCACCATCAAAATCACCTCCACCATCACTGCAACAATGGGAAAACCACAAAACCACACCATCACCACTTCCATCACCACCATTACCACCACCTCCTCCATCACATCCCCACCACCCTCACACCACCATTCATCACCACACAATCACCACCACCATCACCACCGCCATCACAACCTCCATCACCATCACCAACACCACGCACCAACACCACCACCATCACCTCCACCACCTTCACCACCACCGGCCACCGTACCACCACCACCACCATCAACCGCCAACATCAACACCACTATCACACCAACCACCAACACCAACAAGACCACCACCACCATCACCCCAACCGATCACGATCAACACCAGCATCACGACAACCATCACACACCATCACCACCACCATTACCACCAGCACCAGCACCACCATCACCACTAACTATCAACCACCACCATCACGTCACCCCCAACACCACCACCAACAGCCACCACCAACACCACCAAGACCCACCATCTACCACCACCATTGCCACCAACCATCACCACCCATCACCACCACATCACCGAACCACCACCATCAGCACCACACCACCACCATCCATCACCACCACCACCACCACCACCCACTGACCCACCTGTCCACTAGCTATCATACCACCAACACCACCACCATCCCACCAATCCTCCACCATTATCACCCACCATCACCTCCACTACCATCACCACCCCCATCACCACCACCCACCATCACCACCATCACCACCATCACTATCACCACCCATAACTTTCACCAGCAGTCTCCACCATTAACACCACCACCGACATCACCACTACCATGACCACCACCATCACTCTACCTCCATCTCCACCACCATCCTCACCACCAACCATAAACCCACCACCAATCAACCACCACCAATCACCCCACTATCAACCAACTCAAATCACCACCTCCATCACTGTCACTATCACCAGCCCACCATTCACCACCACCACGCTTCACCTAGAACCATTACCACCACGTTACACACCTACACACCACACCGACCACCATCACCACACATCAACGCCACCACCTCTACCATCACCCCCATCACTATCACCAGCATCAACACTCACCATCACCACTACCATCACCAACCACCATCATCACTATCCACCACCAACAATCACCACCACCATCACCACCACCACCACTGCCTCCACTATCACCACCACCATCACCACCAATCATCATCACCCCACCATCGCCACCACTAATCACCACCACGCAACAACCACCACCATCACACCACCATCAGCACCACCATCGCCCCACCATCCTCCAACCATCACCACCACCACACCATCACCACCACCATCACACCACCATCACCTGCCACCGCTCACCACCACCATCACCACCCTCCAACCCCACCAATACAACCCAACCATTCCCCATGCACCAACCACCTTCTTGCACGGACAAATATCACCACCGACCGACCACACCAACCACCACACCACACCAGCACCACCATTATCACCACCACAGACCACGCATCATCAACCCCCGATCTACCACCACAATCACCACTATCAACACTACCACCATCACCACCACCGATCACCACCACTATCACGCACCCACCATCACCACCACCACAACCAACGCACCACCACCACCCACCACATCACCACCATCCACCGCCACCACTATCACCACAGACAATCACCCAGCCATCAACACCACCATCACCACAAACCACGCACCGACCACCACCACCACCACACTATCAACCACCCCACCAATCAACCACAGCCATCACCATCCACCATCGAACCACCACCACTAGCCACCGCGACCCAACCACCATCAACACCACCATCACCACCACCACCACCATCAACCATCACCACCACCATCACCACCACCATCACCTACCACCATCAACCACCATCACCACCGCCATCGACCATCACCGACCACCATTCATCACCACCACCATCACCACCATCACCACCGCCATCACCATCACCAACACAATCACCACCTCCATCACCACCGCCATCACCACCTACATCACCACCACCATCGCCACCACCACCATCACCACCATCACCACCACCATCTCCACCACCATCACCTCCACCTCACCACCATCCACTATCACTACCATCACTATCACCAGCATCATCACCATCACCACCATCAACACCAACACCACCACCATCCTCCCCACCATCACCACCACCACCACACCAACACTATCACCAACCACCATCACCACCACCTTCACCACCATCACCATCACCACCACCATCAAAATCACCACCACCATCACCTGCACCACCACCACCAAAACCACCACCAATCACCACTTCCATCACCAACATTACCACCACCACCTAAACCACCATCTCCATCACCATCACCACCACCATCAAACACCACCATCACCACCACTATCACCACCACCATCACCACCACCATCATCACCACCATCACCGCCACCACCTTCACCAAGACCACCACCACCATCACCACCACCATCACCACCACTATCACCACCACCATCACCAACACCTACACCACCACCATCACCCCAACCATCACCATCACCACTACCATCACGACAACCATCACGACACACCATCACCACCACCATCACCACCATCAACACCACCACCAAGAGCACCACCATCACTACCACTATTACCACCATCATCACCACAACCATCACCACCATCATCGCCACCACCATCAGCACCATCACCACCACCACCATCACCACCAACCACCATCACCACCACCAGCACCACCTCCACTACCACCTCCACCACTATCAACACCACCATCACCACCATCACCACCACCATCACCACCATCACCTCCAACCACCATGACCACCACCATCACACCACCACCAACCACCACCACACACACCACCACCATCACCACCACCATTGCCACCACCATCACCACCATCACCATCATCACCATGTTGCAACCCCTGAATGGGTTACAATGATTATTATGATATATGTAATGTATATTACCTTTTCATTTAATTTATATTGCTTATATTTGCGATAATAGCTAAATCGTAAATATATTGCTTTATATTCTTAATTGACTTATGTTGTTAGGATGTATATAAAATGTGCTCAGTTAGGCCTTGATTGTCAAACTACTGTAATTATCGATTTT
>NW_026505960.1:0-2500 GCF_026875155.1 Cherax quadricarinatus
GGTGGTGGGGGGGGGCTGGTTGGGTGCTGTGGTGGGTGTGGTGGTGAGTGCTGGTGGTGAGTGCTGGTGGTGAGTGCTGGTGGTGGGTGCTGGTGGTGGGTGCTGGTGGTGAGTGCTGGTGGTGAGTGCTGGTGGTGGGTGCTGGTGGTGAGTGCTGGTGGTGGGTGCTGGTGGTGAGTGCTGGTGGTGGGTGCTGGTGGTGAGTGCTGGTGGTGGGTGCTGGTAATTCCCCCAGCTCGTACTGTCTCCTCTACATATCTCTACAAGACAGATAGATACCTTCATCTTCACAGTTTTTCAATTCTGGTTCCCTATATTGTTTGTAGATGAATGGTTCAGAGAACCGACATGTTGATAAATTAGACACATGTACAACTCTTGGGTATCTTTATTGAGGAAACGTTTCGCCACACAATGGCTTCATCAGTCCATACAAAGGAGAATCTTGAAGAACAGGAGGAGAATGAGGTAATCAGTCCCTCAACCTTGAGTCGATGTGGTCAGTCCATCAATCTTGAATAGATACGGTAGTGCTGAGAAAGGAGCTTATAACCGTTGGCAGGAGGGTGCGAAGTTAGGTCGTGTAACATTTGTTCAATTTTGGGATTTTCGCTGCCTAATTTTGGGCGACTTACTTCGACCTGAACAAATGTTACGACTATGATCTTTGCACTCTCCTGCCATCGGTTTATAAGCTGCTTCTCAGATATGCGTATTCTATTCAAGATTGATGGACTGACCATCGGTCAAGGTTGAGGGCTGATCCTCATTCTCCTCCTGTTCTTCAAGATTCTCCTTTGTATGGACTGATGAAGCCATTGTGTGGCGAAACGTTTCCTCAATAAAGATACCCAAGAGTTGCACATGTGTCTAATTTATCCCTATATTGTATTGGTCATACCACTGGTGGGCGAAACGTCTACCAAATCAAACTACCCATACGCTACCCATGTTTGGATTATCCCAGGTTCTCTACACATATGCTGCTATGTATGATAATCTATGTAACGGTATTGTGTGTATATCTGAATAAACTTGCTTACTTACTTACTTACTTACTTACTTACTCAGGTTCACCAGGACGAGTATTGGTAAAGGACTGAGGAATAGTG
The DNA here is from genome assembly GCF_026875155.1 of Cherax quadricarinatus. Taxonomy (NCBI): domain Eukaryota; kingdom Metazoa; phylum Arthropoda; class Malacostraca; order Decapoda; family Parastacidae; genus Cherax; species Cherax quadricarinatus. The sequence continues at coordinate 1,113 of NW_026505960.1, forward strand.
AAGGTTGGTGGGACCTAACGGGGGAGAACACGCAATAAAACAAACACACCGACTTCTAAGGCAAACGAGCAGCCAGAGGTCAAGCCGGAGAGGTCACAGGAGGTCACAGGAGAGGTCGAAGATCAAAGTTCAGGGGGTGAGAGATGAGGTCAGGGAGGTTAGGGGATAACAACCTCGCCCCTGACACCTCAAACCTCCATTGTGTAAGTAGATAGATGGGAGGGAAGGGGAGGGGGTCCACGTAATTAATCTTTGATAGATAATCTTTGATAGAAAACGTGTAAATAACAGGTAAATAACAGGTAAATAACACATAAATAACAGGGAAACAAGAGTTAAACAAGTTCTCTCTCCCTGACCTAAAGTCAGTACTTGACAACAGGCTGTGGTTCGTACGTCAGTTTGCGTGCGGCCAGCAGTAACAGCCTGGTTGATCAGACCCTGATCCACCATGAGGCCTGGTCACAGACTGATCCGCGGGGGCGTTGACCCCCGGAACTCTCTCCAGGTAAACTCCAGGTAACCAGTAAACTGCAGGAAACATCACACAGTCTCTTAATACCGTCACTAACAGTGATTCATTATAAATAACTACATAAATATCATACAACCCCAAAAAAATGAGTTTTAAATCCATATTACAAACTTTTAAAACGTTTTTAGACGTTTTCTGACGTATTTGCGAATTTTTGCCGTAATATGCAAATTACTGTGATTTTATTGTAGGCTTCTGGTACATCATTAAACCTGAGCCAGTTGATTCTTTACGTTCTTCTGTTTATATGTAGTTTATACAGACCTTACGACATTTAGTCTGGAATGGTCTGGGGGTGATTGTTGTAGTGGTGGCTGGATATTACCATAGCTTTAAGAAGGAGGTATTATAGAGCTCAAGGAGCCTAGGAGAAAGACCTGAGTAGCGACCAGTGAAGTCGGCGGGGCCAGGAGCTTGGACTCGACCCCTGCAACCTCAACTAGGTGAGCACACACAAACACACACACACACACATACACACACACAACTCTCACACAAACACACAAACACACACAAATCGAACGCTCACACACAATCATGCGCACCAGTAACATGCAACGCAAACACAAAACACACACAACAAAACAACCACACACTAAAACACACACAAACACACTTACAAACAAACAACACACACAACACACACCTACACACGCACACACACCACTCACACTCAAGACATACACAACACAAACACACACTAATCCACCAACACATACACATACACACACGCACACACACTCACACCAAACACACAAACCAACACATACACACTCCATTCACACAAACACACACAAACCCAACACAAACACACCACACCACACACACATACACACACACACACATACACACA
>NW_026505960.1:12500-33066 GCF_026875155.1 Cherax quadricarinatus
TGGTTTGGCATGCCTCAGTGAGGACCCTACAGATGGCTCTGTGCATCGTGCTACTCTCTCTCTCGTACTCTCTCTCTCTCTCTATCTCTCTCTCTCTCTCTCTCTCTCTCTTTTTTTTTTCCCTATCCCAAACATTAATGGGACCACCCCCACCCACCACACAAAAAACGTGTTTTATCTACTAACTCCATCTTAAAAGCAACACTGCAACAGCCTGCTGGTTCTCATTCAAGAGGTCTTTCCCACCAAGTATCAGTAAGGTCTTGGCCAAAATCAATACTTTCTAAACCTGTTCGACCAGACGTTACTTGGAATTACTGAATAAGACTAGGTTGGGGATGATCACTCCTATCAAGGCTAAATAAGGGGGACCTGATCACTTATTAGGCTGAGGGGACTAATTACCTATCATGGCTGATGGTTGATTACCTATCATGCTGAGGGATTGGGGGGTGTTACCTATCAATGCTGAGGGATTGGTTACCGCTATCAAGGCTGAGGGGATTGGTTACCAAATCAAGGCTGAGGGCATTGGTATTACCTATAAAGGCTTAGGGATTGAGTTACCTATCAAGGCTGAGTGTGTTCTGACTACCTATCAAGGCTGAGGGACTGATACCTATCTCAATGACATGAGGGATGGTTGACCTATCAAGGATGAGGGGAATGATAACTATCAAGGCTGTTGGCACACCTTTGTGTGAGACTACCAATACTCTTTTTCAATCTCGTCTGAGCGGAATCTGACAAATCCTCATATAAAAGTTGAGAGAACTAACTACCTATCAAGGCCTATGGGTACTGAAAAACTTTCAAGGATGAGGGACTGAACTAATATCAAGTAGGCCCCTAGAGGGACTGACACATTAACTAAAGAAGGCTTCCTGTAATAAAGTGACTCTATATCCACTAGTGCCAGATAAATCTTACAGTATTAAGATGACTGGTATAATCTTGTCAAACTTACCTGGATAGTTTATCTGGAGGGGACTTCGTCGAGAAAGCTGCTCTCATCAATCAGTCTCTTTGGTCATCGATCAATGTCCTCATTAACCAGGGAGCTGCTTGTATACAACCTAGGCTGTTAATGTCTGAGACTCGCACGAGCCATCAGTTCAACGTTAGGGAACACCACAGACCCGGCTGCGTCAGGGTCTCCTGATTTTTAGGTATCTGGTCCAGCTCTCACACCTCTCTGAGAAGACTGAACTCCAGGGCACTGTAGAGAATGTTACAAGAGATAAATCTTCCTTATGTTATGACGGACGTCCGAGGTCTGTTTAAACTGTCTTGGACCCATCCTGATATACTCGGTATACGAGTTACTATCCAGGTATTGATGAATTCATCTGCCAGTCTTTGCTGTCATAGGGAGATTGGACAATTTCTGTGGGCAAATTTGCGACCAGTCCTCTAGGATTTTCCAGGTATAAATTTTTGATGTATCTTTCTCGCCTGCAATACAGGAGTTCAGGATAACTAGGGCCTCCAAATGTTTGCACACTCTAGTTATTGATGTAAGTGCTTGATGCAACTCTCGAGAAGTGACTTGTTAGTAACGGTTTATAAAAAATTATCTCATTTATACTCACTGTGAAATCTGATTGTTCTTTAGAAATAATGAGGGAATTGAAGTAACATCGAGGAAGGAAGGAAACCAGGGTGATGAGAGAGAGAGAGAGAGATGAGAGTGAGTACATGAGATAACTAGAAAGAGAGAGATGGAAACGGAGAGAGAGAGAGAGGGAGAGAGGAGCAGAGGTGGGGTTTATAAATTACGAAGCTATTAAATGAAGAGATGAAAAAATATAGTATGGAAAGGCAGCCAACGTGAACATATAGATCTATTAATCTATCTCATACTTTAAAGTATTTTTCTCAATTACTGCTTCCTGCAAGATTTTCTTTAGCCCTGTCTCTCTTATTCAGAGGTTCTTTAAACTCAGGTTGTGCAGTAAGATATCTTGCAGTGAACCAGTGACGCAAGTTACGATATCTGCTGTTGAACCAAGAGGCAGTACGATATCTGCGTGATCCAGAGTTCCATTAGCGTATCATCTGCTCCAGTGAACCAGGAGTAGACAGTACGATATTCTGCGTGAACCACGAGTCCAGTACGAAATCTGCCTAACCATTAAAGCAGTTAGACGTACTGCTAAGATCATAATGAACAACGATATAGGCTTCAACATACTGAGCGCAGTATTTCGGCCTCCCCTAAACCATAAAGCAGTACGATTATATCTGGTAGAATCAATAAGCGCACTACGATATCGCAGCGTTGATACTAGAGTGGCAGTGACGAGTTTCTGCTTAGAACTAGAGTGCATTACGATATCTGTCTTTGTAACAGCTCAGTGTCTCGAGCAACACTGTTGCTCTTATCTAAGCGCCATCCAGTCACATCAAATTTTTTCCCGGTGTATTTAAATTCGCCCGTAAAGGTCCGTACGAAATTATTAATATTCATTACTGTTAATTAGGTTAAGTAGGTTAACATTAAGAACTAAGAAAGAGAAGGAACACCTCAGCAGGCCTACATGGCCCATGAGAGGCAGGTCCATATTCTTATGGCTTAAGGGGTTGAACCCAACCCTAGTCATGGTCGGTCGACTCTAATCGCACACTTAAGGATCTGGAACACGTCATCTGGAACTAGTTTACACAAGAGTTTAGTCAGGTCCAACTCACACCCACTACTGGATTTATTCCTATACTATTTTTAAAACTACATCAACGTTTCTAGCTTCTATAACTGTAACTCAGGGAGTATTTGTTCCTACTCATCCAACAACTCTATTACTCAAAAACCAGTGCTTTTCTGATACTCCTTCCTGAATTCTGATTTTTGTCTCCTAATCTTAAGCATTGCTGCGAGTCCTGTCTTGGCTGGATAATTATAGGTTCAGGGTTGGGTAAGAGCTGTCACGCCTGACAAGCTCGTGTTTGAGTTGCCGCTATATATTAAATTACGAGTTGTTCACACTTAACATAAACCTATTCTGACTCCAAACACTTACTTAATCTAAAATATAACCTATACGATATCGTACGCAATAAGTTAACTAACCAAACTATCTTAACCTAACCCAAAACCTATCCTTACCTTATCCTATTAAACTCCTACCAACACTATCATAATCTTAACCTTAACACAAACCTTTTCCTTACCTTAACCGCATTCCTTACTTTACCTTACACATAACCTATCCATAACTTTACCAAAACCGATCCATATCCTATCCTAAACCTAGTCCTAACCTGAACACCTGATAACCTTTCCGATACGTATCCTAACCTATCTGAACACGAACCCAATTCCATAGACTTTGTACCAGATTACACCTTTATCAGGATGCGTTAAAGATATCCTTAAATTTACTAGCATACAAACCTATCCTAACCTAACCAATCCTATACTAAACCTAACCAAACCGATCCTAACCGAACCAGAACCTATCTTAAACCTAGAACCAAAACTTCCTAACCCTAAACCCAAAACTTATCTAACCTAACCAAACTATCCTACTTAACCAACCTATCCTAAAATACACAAAACTATCCTAACCTAAACATACCTATACTAACCTAACCAAACCTATCTTAATAACAAAACCTATCCTAACCTACACAAACCTTCCGCTAACATAACCAAAACCTATTCTTAAACCTAACCAAACTATATCCTAACCTAACCAATCCTATCTTAACCATAACCAAACCTATCCTAACCTAACCACAAACCTATCCTAACCTAACACAGAAAGATCCTATCTATCCTAACCAAAACCTCCATCCTACAGAACCAAACCTATCTTCAACTCTAAACCAAACCTATTCCTACCTATCCAAACCATATCCTAAACCTAACCAACCTATCCTAACTTAACCAAACCTATCCTGTAACTAACCAAACCTATCTAACCTAACCCAAACCTATAGTAACTAACCAAACCTATCTCCTAACCTAACCCAAACCTCTATCTTACCGAACCATAACCTAATCTTAAGACATAAAACCAGACCTAATCTTAAACCTAACCAAACCTATCCCTAACCTAACCAAACACTATCACTAACACGAACAAACCTATCTTAACCTAACCAAAACTATTCTAAAACTAATCCAAAACCTTTTCCCTAACCGAACCGCAAACCTATCTTAACTAACCAAACCTATCCTAACCGAACCAAACCTATCCTAACCTAACTTATTCTAACTTAACCTAACTTATTCTAACTTAACCTAGCCTCACTTATATTCAAAGAAAATATAATTTGCAGATTTAAATAAAGGTAAGAAAATCGAGGTAGCGGCAGCAACGGTATCCTACCAGCTCTTCTTTCTCAAAAAAACATCGCCCATCAAAACTTGTGATGGCCTAAGTGAAAGTTCAACTACATGAACCCACGTAGACCACAACATGACCCAAGAATACTAAGAATGTAACCCAAATCTTGACAAAATTAGAAGATCTAAGGAAGACAGCCCTGCTAACCCAAACACTGCCTCCGCTGCCAGACAACCACTTAACCCAAGCTCCGAGAAAACAAGCCTTCTCCTCCATTGCTACACAGTATCTACTCAGTGATACTATGAAAGATATCGCACAGAGACACAACACCAGTAATAAAAGAATAACAGCAAGGACCCTAGAACTCAACTTGTCTATCCCAGCAGGACGCCAGTGTATCATCAACCCCTCTCTCCGCCGCCACCCAAGGAACAACAACAACAACAAACAACATGGCTGACTCCCCCTCCAACTCCACTCCCTTCAAAGGATTCATCCATGATAACTCAGGTACGATTATTCCTGACAATATCAAGGACTACATCGTTGCTCTAGAAATGAAATCAAAGATATACAAAGCAGCACTCGAGCGACGAGATTCCAAGATAACCAACCTCGAGAATAAGATCCAAAACCTTGAAGAGAAGATTACATCGGGAAGTGTTGATACAGAAAATACTCTAAAGCAGCTATAGCCAGTCACTACCGAACAAATAACTACAATAAATATGAAGGTTGAAGAAGCAATCAAGGACGGAATCAGAACATGCACACTCGACTAAATGAATACCTTGAATTCCAAGACGACAAAACTGAACAAGATAAGTTGTCTGATGCAGTTATAATAAACAGTCCACACATTCCTAGTGACATAACACAAGCACATGTGCAAAGAAACTGCTATCAGGATAATACAGAACCACGTACAAGTCATCGTGCAAAACAATGAAATCAAAGAAACACGTTTGTTAGGAAAACCAGGAAGTAAACACAGTATAATGATCCGACTTCATTCATACGATAAAAGAAAGGACCTAATTAAATCAGCAATTACAATGAAAAATGGAGTGTACATAAATGAGTGTCTAACAAAAAAAACGTCAAAACCTTCTGTTCAGGCTGAGAAAACTTAAACAGGAAAACAAAAATACATCAGTGTTTCACGCGAGATGGGAAAATACTAGTAAGGAAAACATCAACAGGACAACAATATACCATCTCAAACGAACATGATTTTCTCTACCTTCCTTAGAAAAGCTGACATTTCTGTAACAGATTAGATAAGTGCCCTTAATACATATATACGTGTGGTGCATATAGTGTACGTTACTATCATAATGTACATTATTATTTTTAATTATTTTTCATCACTAGCTAATGCCAACTACCTCCAATACTCTATAACTTTCTTACTGCTATTAATTGCTCATAATTTTAAATTAAAAGTCAAATCTTACTCCAAATTAATAATATTCATTTTTTCTTACCTGTCCATTAATTTTGTTTATCACTACTTGTTTTTTTAGTCACTTTACATTGTATATTCAATTAGTGTATATTCCAATACTTTTTTGCAAGTACCAAAACTATCTTTGCTAGCTAGTACCAACTACCTCATTTTTTTTTACTTTTATTGTGCAATAAACTGCTCAATTTATCTAATATTACAAATCAGATCTTACTCCTAAACCAATATTATTCATAGTGACCATCTGTCCATTTAACTTTGTTTACCATACTTAATTTTAGTCCCTTATATATTTTCTCCTTATTTTAGCTTTAATAAACTACCCTAGCTTATACATTCACAATTGTTAAAATAATCAAGGTGCTATTCTCAGGTGCTAAAGTAGAACAAGTTCACAATTTTGGCATTATATTCCAAAGCTCATTTATTTTATAGTACTACCTACTATCATATTCCCAAGCTCCATTATTTGATCATCACTTTATTTGTACTAGTCCCTTTTATATTGTCTCCTTTATTTTAGCTTAAAAAAAAAAAAAAAAAAAAAAAATACCTTAGCTCATTATTTTACATTTGTTAAATAATTCAGGTGCTATTTTTTAGCTTAAGACTATTTACTTTGTTTTATACTTAATTCTAACTATAGATTCACTACAAATCTTATGATTACAAGCATTGATCCAGATACCAACCTCTTATTTAATGACTTAAATGAATCAAACAGTTACTGTAATTACTACACTGCAGAACAATCAAAGGCACTTCTCAGTGCCAACAACAACATAACTATCTTTAACTACAATATCAGATCTTTAAGCAAGCATTACGATGACCTCATAGCATTACTAAATTCCTTACATGCCAATATGTCCATCATTACACTAACTGAAACCTGGCTAAAGCCTGATACTACAGATGTCTATACCATTCCTGGTATACACAGCCATACACAACTGTAGGCCAGACCAACAAGGGGGTGGCACAGCCATATACTACTCAGACCAACTAGAATGTATCACTAATACTTGCACAAGAGATGAACATGGGGAATATATAATAGCCAAATTCAAATCCAAATACCTACAAAAACCTCTCACATTGATAAACATCTACAGAGTTCCACAGTCAAACATTAGCCAATTTAGTCAAAACCTAGGAAGTATGATAACTGATGCACGCATGAACAAAGATCACTTACTACTCTCAGGTGACTTCAATATAAATCTCCTGCAAGACCAGGACCCACACGTTACTGAATTCACAAACACAATGAGTAACTGTATGTTACTACCAACAGTAACAAAACCTACAAGAGTTACAGAGACTAGTGTTTCCCTACTTGACCACATCTGGACCAACACCATACCCCTTTAAAATCAGGCATAATTACAGATAATACCACAGACCACTACCCTACTTTCCTCATAACAACTCTTGGTAAATTACCCCAAGACACTACTAAGTCACCTTCAGACTTCACAATGAGGCAGCCATTAATAACTTCACAACAGCATTAGCAAACATTGATTGCACACTGAGCTATAAATCAATACAGATATTGACGAATGTATTAATAATTTTCTAAAAAGACTCAATACCTCTATAACAAGCACTGCCCTAAAAAAACTAAGCAGATGACAGCTAAGAGACTGAAACAGTCCCTGGCTAAACACCCAGCATTCTCAAATCCATAAATACAAAACACCAATATGAAAAACAGTACAGAATGGGTCACATAACCAGAGACCAAACAAAACGTTACTCGTCAATCCTAACCAGCCTGATAAGAAGGGCAAAAAAATTGTATTATGAGAACAGATTATCCAACTACGAGGTGATATAAAAAAGACCTGGAAAACCCTATCAGAAATTCTGGGAACAAAAAAGATATCACGAAATAGCGAAATAAAATTAGCAAAATCAGATGAACCCCAACTCCACCAACAGAAACAGCAAACAGACTCAATGATTTCTTCTCCACTATAGGACAAAACCTTGCCAATAAAATCCCAAGCTCAGATACCCCACCAAATGACTACCTCACCGGCAACTACCCGAACACACTGTTCCTAGCTCCGACTAACCCATACGAAGTCTCCCTTATTATCAACGCACTAAAAAACAAGGCAGGAGATTTAAATACCTTACCACCCTTTATATACAAAAAAGTGTCACAAGTGCTATCACCAATCATTGCAACACTCTTTAACAAATCCATTGAATCCTCCACCTTCCCTACAGTACTCAAAATAGCAAGGGGTCACCCCGATCCACAAAGGAGGAGACCAAACAGAGTTGAATAACTATAGGCCAATATCCAACTTACACCCTCTCTCAAAAATCTTCGAAAAATTAATTCATAAACGAAATCTACTCCTACCTTATCTCCCAAAACATACTCAACCCCTGCCAATTTGGATTCAGGCCTAATAAAAATACTAATGATGCTATTATACACATGCTAGAACATATATACACTGCAATAGAGAAAAAAGAAGTCCCACTGGGATCTTCATTGACTTACGTAAAGCTTTTGATACAGTTGACCATGACTTGCTCCACGTAAAATTATCACACTATGGTATAAAGAGGGCACTCCCTCAACTACCTCAAGTCATACCTGCAGCAACAGAACCAATATGTGTACGCAAATGGGGCAAACTCTTCTGCACAACCAATTACAGTTGGTGTCCCACAGGGAAGTGTCCTTGGCCCTCTTCTCTTTCTCCTATACATAAATGACCTACCAAATGCTTCTCAATTACTCAAACCCACACTATTTGCTGATGACACAACATACGTCTTCTCCCACCCGAGCCCAGTCCACGTAGCCAATACTGTAAATACCGAATTACAGAAAATATCTACCTGGATGAGTACTAACAAACTTACACTAAACATTGACAAAACCTACTTCATTCAGTTTGGTAACAGAGCTACAGATGTCCCTCTTAACATATGATAAACGGATCACCTATCACAAAGCTAACAGAGGGAAAATTCTTAGGAATCCACCTTGATAAAGACTCAAATTCATACACATATACAACAAATTTCTAAGAAAATTTCCAAGACTGTAGGCATACTATCGAAGATACGGTACTATGCTCCACAGTCAGCCCTCCTGGCCCTATATCACTCTCTTATTTACCCCTATCTCACCTATGGAATTTGTGCATGGGGCTCAACAACAAGTAACCATCTCAGACCACTAATTACCCAACAAAAGGCTGCAGTTAGAATGATAACAAATTCTCACTACAGGCAGCACACTCCACCAATATTCAATACACTCAACCTACTCACCATACAAAACATCCATACTTATTACTGCACCTATTACATACATAGAACACTCAACTCTGATATTAACCCTCCCCTCAAACATCTCCTTGCCAACCTCAACAGAACACATGACCATAACACAAGGCACAGATCACTCTTTGATATTCCTCGTGTCCATCTCACGCTATGCCAAAAACTCAATGCACATAAAAGGCCCTAAAATCTGGAATTCATTACCTGTTAATATAAAAGAAACACTACCTGTTTTATAAATTCAAGTCTCTTCTCAAAGATCACTTACTCACCCAAAACCAAATAAATACGAATAACTGAACCTTATAAATTGTATATCTTAAATGTTTCTCACAATTATATCACATAAATGTAAACCTAAAACCCAATCTAACTTATTATTTTTAAATTCACTACCTAACAGAATACTCCATTCTACTGAATTTACAACAATGCATGCAACCATATGACCTGTCTTTGTAATACTCACTTGTGCTTTATAGTAATCAGTTTACATTAATGTTTTTCACTGATTTCATCATTGCTTAGTTAATCTTAAGTTAATTTTAAGCCAGCCCGTAATGCTATGCATAGTATAAGTGGCTTTGGCATGCTGCTCTTATCTGTATTTTTTTTTGTACCTCTGTAAGTGTGCTCAAATTATAAATAAATAAATAAATAAATAAATGTGCCTAAACTACCCGCTCGTCACAGCGCTGCCAGACAATACCCAAAGAGAGGCACCCACAACACTGCCTGACGCACGATTAGATCTTCCTAGTCATGCCAAACCTATATATTTCCATCAGAGCGCTGCCAGACAATAACAATTCGCACTGCATCGCTGCCTGACGCACAACTAAGGTTCCTGTTGGAGGACAGGGGGTCTGGTTGACCTTGTAGTGACAAGGGTGGTAGGTAGGGAGGTGCGGCACATTGTGGTAGGGAGGTGCGGCACACTGTGGTAGGTAGGGAAGTGCGGCGCATTGTGGTAGGAAGGGAGGTGCGGCACACTGTGGGAGGTGCGGCACACTGTGGTAGGGATGTGCGGCACACTGTGGTAGGGAGGTGCGGCACACTGTGGTAGGGAGGTGCGGCACACTGTGATAGGGAGGTGCGGCACACTGTGATAGGGAGGTGCGGCACACCGTAGTAGGGAGGTGCGGCACACTGTGATAGGGAGGTGCGGCACACTGTGATAGGGAGGTGCGGCCCCCTGGTAGGGAGGTGCGGCAAAAGTTAGGGAGGTGGGGGCACCTGGGGTAGGGGGGTGCGGCACACGGGAATGGGGAGTGGGCACGCGGGTTGGAAAGGGGGGGTTTCGGCACACCTTTTCCAGGGAGGTCGGCAAAAACCTTGGGTAGGGAGGTGCGGAAACAGTGAAAGGGAGGGGCGGCACACTGGGGTGGGGGAAAGGGTGCGGCACCTGTGGTGGGGAGGGTGCGGCACCTGTGGTAAGGGAGGTGCGGCACCCTTTTGGTGGGGGGGGGGTCGGCACACTGTGGTAGGGATTGCGGCACACCTTTTGGTGGGGAGGTGCGGCAAAATGTGGTAGGAGGTGCGGCACCACAGGGGGAAAGGGAGGGCGGCACACTGTGATAGGGAGGTGGGCACACTGGGGTTTGGGGAGGTGCGGCCCTGGGGTAGGGGGGTTGGGCACACTGTTTGGGGAGGTTGGGAAACAGGGTGGGGAGGTGCGGCACACTGTGTAGGGAGGGGGGGCACACGTGGTAGGGGGTTTGCGGCCCCACTGTGGTAGGAGGTGGGCCACTTTTTGGTAGGGAGGTCGGCACACTGGGGGGTGGGGGTGCGGCACACTGGGGAAGGGAGGTGCGGCACACTGAGGGTAGGGGGGTGGGGAAAGGGGGGTGGGTGGGGGGGGGTGGGGGGTGGTGGGGGGGGGGGTGGGGGGGGGGGGGGGGGGGTTTGGGGGGGGTGGGGGGGGGGGTGGGGGGGGGGGGGGGTGGTTTGGGGGTGGGGGGGGGGGGGGGTGGGGGTGGGGGGGGTGTGGGGGGGTGGGGTGGGGGGGGGGTGGTGGGGGGTGGGGCCCCACTGGGGGTAGGGGGGTGGGGCACACTGTGGTAGGGGGGGGTGGGGCAAAACCTGGGGTGGGGGAGGTGGCGGCACACTGTGATAGGGAGGTGCGGCACACTTGATAGGGAGGTGCGGCACACGGGTGTTAAGGGAGGTGGGGGGGCACACTGGGGTTTAGGGAGGGGCGGTACACTGTGATAGGGAGGTGCGGCACACTGTTTTAAGAGGTGCGGCACACTGTGGTAGGGAGGTGGGGGCCCACTGGGGGTAGGGAGGGGCGGCACACGGGTAGGGAGGGGCGGGCACCACTGGGATAGGGAGGGGGGCACACTTGGGGTAGGGGGGGGTGGGGCACCCTTGATGGGGGAAAGGTGCGGCACCTTTGGTCAGAGGGCGGCACACGGTTGGTAGGGAGGGGGTGGGGCACTGGGTGGGGGGGTGGGGGGCACCTGGGGTGGGGAGGTGCGGCCCCACTGTGGTATGGGAGGTCCCGGCACCACTGTGGGGAGGGGGGGTGCGGCACACTGTGGGGGGGGGGGGTTGCGGCACACTGTGATAGGGGGGTGGGGCAAAACTTTTGGGGGGAGGTGCGGCACACTGTAATAGGGAGGTGCGGCAAAACCTTGGTAGAGGGGGTTTGGGGGCACACGTGGTAGGGGGGTTTGGGGCCCACACTGTTTATCAACAAGGGGGTTCCATCTGATACACAAGCAACAGTAAAGGGGGGAGATAAAACCTCCTTCCTTTTTGAGATAAACAGATGTTTAACCCTTTAAAGCATCTGCCCTAGAGAAGAGAGGAGAAGAGAGAGAATTAGCTTTAATTTTTTTTAAATTTTCATTTTGTATCCCCTCCGTTCTTTATCTTTAAAACCCCCCTCCAAACTCTTTTCTTTCTTCCTTCTTTCCTTTTCTTTTCCCCATCCTAATTTTTCTCTCCCCCTTCCTGCTTTCTTTTCCTCCCACCCTTTTTGACTCCCCCTTCTCCCCTTTTTTTTTTCACTTTCTGTACTTTTTCGCTCCCTCCTCCCCCTATTCCTTTCCTTTCCCCTTTTCTCCAGGGTTTTTATCTCCTCTCCTTTCTATTTTTTTTTCTTCTCCCCTTCTAAATGCCTTTTAAACCTTACCTCTTCCCCTTTTTTTTTTACCTCTCTTTCCTTTTTGTCTCATTTTTCCCCCCCTCTCCCCTTCACTAAAATCCTCCCCTTTCCTCCTTGCCCCCCTTTTTCACCTTTCCCCCCTAAATTCTCTTCCCTCTATTTTCCACTCCCCCCCTCCCCCCCCCCCTTGGGAGAGTGATTCGGGTCATCTTATTTTTTCCCCTTAAGATCACTATTTTCCGCAAACCTGTCTTTAGAGAGGGAGTGACTGATATTGGCAGCGGGGAACGTTTTGGGTTTTTTTTCATTGAAAAGCTCTGGAAAGAGGAGATAGTTGTGGGCAGAGGTGGGGCCAAGGTTTTTCAAAACCGGGATCCGGGGAAGGCTGCCCCCCCCTGCCCCAATAAGGGGGGAATTTAAGGGAGGTAAGGAAAGGGGAAAAACACGGGAAACACCCACAAAAATACATTTGGAAGAAAAAGGTAAAAACCATAATAAGACAGGGTAGAAGTTTTTACACCATAAATAAGACAGGGGTTTTTTAAAAAAAAGGGAAAAAACCAATAAAAACAGGGTGAATAGTGGTCCCCAACCATCAAAAAAAGGAATTTTTGGTAAAACAGTGGTACCCCCATCTATAAACAGGGTAAAACAGGGGGTAAAACCTCTATAAGAAAAAGTGGTAGAAAGTGGTACCCCAACCCAAAAAAAGACATGAAGACAGAAAAAAACCCCATTATAAGACAGGGGTAGATAGTGGTAAAACCTTTCAATAAGACAGGGGTTAACAGTGGTACACCATCAATAAGACAGTGGAAAGACAGGGGAACACCATCAAAAAGACAGGGTAGATATTTGGGTACACCATAAATAAGACAGGGGGAAAATTTTGGTTTACATCATAAACGAGGTAAAACAGGGGTAAAACCAAAAAAACCCCAATTTTGGGCCTTTTCACCCGGGAGAACTTCTCGGCCCGTACCCCCACCAAATCACCAATCCCTTTTTTTTCCCTTTCCACTTCAACTTAACGAGTCCACCTCCCAGAAAATTACACTCCAAGCCCCAGCTCACACAAGAAAGCCCCCAAACCTCTCCTTACCCCCAAATCCTCTTTTTTAGCAACTTTCCGTGATTTTTTATCAAAACTTTTTTCCCCATTTCCCAAAACTTCCGGTGCTGGGGGTAGCCTTGCGGGAACCCACGGGGTTTTTCCACGGGAGGTCGAAAACCCCAACTTAAGAAAAAAAACAGGAATCTCCCCGGGCTAGACTCTGTACCTAAAAAGAAACCGTATTTTGAAAAAAACAAAAACTTTAAAAACCCCACGTAAAAACCCTGTAAAAAATTAAAACACGTCCAGCCCTGACCAAAATATATACATTTTTACATAAAACACGTACACTTTTGGTCATAAATATACCCCTTTAATTTAAAACACTTACACTCGGGGTCAAAACCAGCGGGACTGCCGAGGGAAGATAATAAACCTGAGCGGCTAAAAAACCGCTGAAATTTAAATAAAGTCAGAAGGCAAGAGGGCCCGGGCCGGGAAGCCCCCCCCCGTTCATCAAAAAACCAAAACCCGAGGCGGGAAAACCAATATAAAACACCTTGATAAGGCCTCCCTTTTAAAAAAACTGCCCATAAAATTTTTTCCCCCCCCCCTTTTTTTCGGGCGTTTTTTTTTCCTCTCTCCCCCCCCCCCCCTTTTTTTTTTAGCGCGAGGGGTTTCGTCAAAAAAATATTAACAAGGGGAAGTGAAAAACTAGGGAACTCATTTTGGGTGGGCCCAAAAATTTAAAAAAACATCAAAACACCGCTTAAAACAGTTTTACGGGTTTTAGAAGTTGGTTAAAATTTAACTGTTTTTAAATGGGGTACTTTGAAACCCCTTCCTTTCGGGAAATTTTCAGAGTCCAGGCCTGTCAAAATTTAGTACCTTCCTTCCCTTTCCTTCAGGATAACACCCACAACCTAAATAACACCCAGTTTCCCAAATTTTCTAATAGTGAACAAGAGACAGCCCGGTGTACGGGGACAAAAACCGGGGGAAAAGGTTTTTTTTTGCAAACGGGTTATTACGGGTTCGTAATCCCTGTTACGGCAGTTAGGGACTTGAGCTAGATTCGTCCGGCCAAGCCCGGCGGGAAAATTTTGTCCGAAAAAAATTTTCATTTGGGGTCACTGTGGTGGCCCATGCTAACCTTTCCCATGTGTAAAATAAAACCAAGGGTTTGGGGAATCTTATGGGGGCTACTGGGCCCAAGGGGGCAACACTACGGTCTGGGGTTTTTAGACTCTCTGGACCCAGGTTTTTAACCCCGTCCGTGGGATGGTTTTTTTTGCAATCGTGTTTAATTTCTTTTCATGGGGCCCTGATAACCTAAAAATGGAGGAACACTGGGAGAAGGCCTACTGACCCATACAAAGCAAAGCCCCTAACAAAACCCCCCCCACCCAAAATTACCCGAGAATTTACTCCCGTACCCAAGACCAAACCCCCAAACCCCAAAGGGCTTAGACATTACATAAAAATTTAAGAAAACCATTATTAACCAAAATAAACCCAGAAAAACCCGTGCATATCACCCAAAATTAAAACTGTGAAAACAAAGGGGGGTGACACAGGGTTTAAAGAGAGAGTGAATTTAAAAAAAATTTTTGTAAATTAAAAAAACACCTGCCGCAAATTTTAATTTCAATTTAAAGTCAAAATTAAAGCTGGATTTTGGGTATTTTTTAGAAAAGGGTAGGGGGAAGTCTGGGGAAAAATTTGTATATACTAGGTTTAAAAAAGCAGAAATGTTTCATGACCCCGGGGGTTTTTGGGAGGGGGGGGTGAACGTGTGGGTTTTCACAACGTTCAACACCTCCCATCACCCTAAAGGGGAATTCCCCAAAAGACCCCTGGGTGCCCTTCCCAAAACCCCCTGGGGGCCTTTTAAGACCCCTGGGGGGCCTTCAAGGGGCCCCTGGGGGGCCTTCAAGGGCCCCTGACTCCCTTCAAAAGGGCCCCTGGGTTCCTTTAAAAACCCCTGGGTTCCTTTCAAGACCCCCCGGGTGCCTTAAAGCCCCCGGGTGCCTTCCCAAACCCCCGGGGCCTTTAAGACCCCTAGGTCCTTAAAGACCCCTGGGTGCCTTCAAAAACCCCTGGGTGCCCCTTTAAAAACCCCTGGGGCCTTCAAGACCCCCCGGGTGCCTTTAAGAACCCCGGGTTCCTTTAAAACCCCGTGGGGCCTTTTAAACCCGTGGGTGCCTTCAAGAACCCTGGGTGCCTTCAATACCTGGGTGCCTTCAGACCCCCGGGGGCCTTTAAGACCCCTGGGGGGCCTTCAAGACCCTGGGTGCCTTTTTAAAACCCCTGGGGGCCTTTAAGACCCGGGTGCTTCAAGACCCCTGGGTGTTTCAAGACCCTTGGTTGCCTTTAAGACCCCCGGGGGGCCTTCAAGACCCCGCGTGCCTTTAAGACCCCTGGGTGTCTTCAAGACCCCTGGGTGCTTCAAAACCCCGGTGTCTTCAAGCCCCCGGGTGTCTTCAAGACCCTGGGTGCCTTCAAGACCCCTGGGTGCCTTCAAAAACCCTTGTGCCCTTTAAGCCCTGGGGGCCTTCAAGAACCCTGGTGCCTTCAAAACCCCTGGGTCCTTCAAGACCCCCGGGGGCCCTTTAAGACCCCCGGGCCTTCAAGACCCCCGGGGTTTTCCCTTTTAAGACCCCTGGGTGCCTTTTTAAGACCCCTGGGGGTCTTCAAAACCCCTGGGGTCTTCAAGACCCTGGTTTTCCTTTTTAAGACCCCTGGGGGCCTTCAAGACCCCCCGCGTGCCTTTAAGACCCCCGGGTGTCTTCAAGACCCCTGGGTTCTTCAAAACCCGGGTTCTTCAAACCCCCGGGGGTCTTCAAGACCCCGGGTGCCTTTAAAACCCCCGGGTCCTTTAAACCCCTGGGTGTCTTTAAACCCCTTGGGCCTTCAAGACCCCTGACTCCCTTCAAGACCCCTGCTCCCTTCCCAAAGGCCCTGGTGCCTAAAGAACCCTGGTGTCTTCAAAACCCCTGGGGGGGTTCTTCAAAACCCCTGGGGGGTCTTCAAGACCCCTGGGTGCCTTCAAGACTCCTGGGGTCTTCAAAACCCCTGGGGGTCTTCAAGCCCCGGGGGTCTTTAAAACCCCTGGGGGGTCTTTAAGACCCCTGGGGGTTTCAAGCCCCTGGGGGTCTTCAATCCCCCCGGGGGCTTCAAAACCCCTGGGTTCTTCAAAACCCCGGGGCCTTTAAGATCCGGGTGTCTTCAAGACCCCCAGGGTCTTCAAGACCCCTGGGGGTCTTCAAGACCCCAGGGGCCTTCAAGACTCCCGGGGGGTCTTTAGACCCCCCGGGTTTTTCAAGACCCCTGGTGTCTTTAAGACCCCTGGGGGTTTCAAAACCCCCCGGGGTCTTTAAGACCCCTGGGTGCCTTAAGACCCCCGGGGGCCTTTAAGACCCCTGGGTGCCTTCAAGACCCCGGCTCCTTTAAAACCCCCGGCTGCCTTTAAGACCAATGGCTGCCTCAAGACCCAGGGCCTTCAAGACCCCTGGTGCCTTCAAAACCCATGGCTGCCTTCAAAACCCCTGGGTCCTTTAAAAACCCCTGGGTGCCTTTAAAACCCCTGGGTGCCTTCAGACCCCTAGGTCCCTTTAAAAACCCCCGGGGCCTTCAAGGGCCTCTTGGGGGGCCTTAAAGGACCCCTGGGGGCCTTTAAGACCCTGGGTGTCTTCAAGACCCTGGGTGTCTTTAAGACCCGGGTGCCTTCAAGACTCCTGGTGTCTTCAAACCCCGGGTATCTTTAAGACCCCGGGGTCTTTTAAGACCCTGGGGGTCTTCAAGACCCCTGGGTGTCTTTAAGACCCCTGGGGGCCTTCAAACCCCTGGTGCCCCCTTTAAGACCCCTGGTGCCTTCAAGACCCCTGGGTGCCCTTCAAGACCCCTGGTGCCTTCAACCCTGGGGGCCTTCAAGACCCTGGCTCCCTTCAAGACCCCTGGGGTGCCTTTAAGACCCTGGCTGCCTTCAAGACCCCTGGGAGCCTTCAAGACCCCTGGGTGCCTTCAAAAACCCCTGGGTGTCTTTAAGACCCTTGGTGCCTTCAAAAACCCCTGACTCCCTTCAAGGCCCTGGGGCTTTTAAAACCCGGGTGTCTTCAAGACCCTGGGTGTCTTCAAGACCCCGGGGCCTTTTAAAACCCCCGGGTGCCTTCAAAACCCCTGCGTGCCTTTAAGACCCCTGGTGCTTTAAGACCCCTGGGGGTCTTCAAAACCCCTGGGTGTCTTCAAGGGCCCTGGGTCCTTCAAACCCTGGGTGCCTTCAAAACCCCCGGGGCCCCCCCCAAAACCCCCGGTTTTTCTTCAAGACCCTTTGGGGGCCTTCAAACCCCCCACTCCTTCAAAACCCCCTGACTCCCTTTAAGGCCCTGGGTGCCTTTAAGACCCCCGGGGCTTCAAGACCCCTGGGGTCTTCAAGACCCCCCGGGTGTCTTTAAGACCCCCCGGTGTCTTCAAGACCCCGGTGTCTTCAAGACCCCTGGGTGTCTTTTAAGACCCCTGGGTGCCTTCAAGACCCCTGGGTTCTTCAAAGCCCCCGGGTGCTTTTAAAACCCCTGGGTGTCTTCAACCCTGGGGGCCTTCAAGACCCTGGGTTCTTCAAACCCCCCGGGTCTTCAAGACCCCTGGTGTCTTCAAGGGCCCTGGGTGTCTTTTAAAACCCCCGGGGGTCTTCAAGACCCCTGGGTGTTTTTCAAACCCCTGGGTGTCTTCAAACCCCCCGGGTGTCTTCAAGACCCCTGGGTGCCTTTGGCCCCTGGGTGTCTTCAGACCCCTGGGGGCCTTCAAGACCCTGGGGGCCTTCAAAACCCCCGGGGGGGCCTTGAAGACCCTGGGTGCCTTCAAGACCCCCGGCTGCCTTCAAAACCCCTGGGGCCTTCAGGGCCCCGGGTGTCTTTAAAACCCCTGGGCCTTCAAACCCCGGGTGCCTTCAAGACCCCGGGTGCCCTTTAAGACCCCTGGGTGCCTTCAAGACCCCTGCTGCCTTCAAAAACCCCCGGTTGCCTTCAAGACCCGGCTGCCTTTAAGACCCCTGGCTCCTTAAACCCCCGGGGGGCCTTGAAGACCCCTGGGCCTCAAGACCCCCGGCGCCTTCAAGACCCCTGGGTGCCTTCAAGACCCCGGCTGCCTTCAAAACCCCTGGGTCCCTTTAAGACCCCGCTGCCCTTTAAGACCCCGGCTGCCTTCAAACCCCCGGGTGCCTTCAAAGACCCCTGGGTGCCCCTTCAAACCCCTGGCTGCCTTCAAGCCCCTGCTGCCTCAAGACCCCGGGTGCCTTTAAGACCCAGGGGGGCCTTAAAGACCCATGGCTGCCTTCAACACCCCTGGCTGCCTTTAAGCCCCCGGTGCCTTCAAGACCCATGGCGCCTTTAAGACCCCCGGGTGCCTTTAAGAAGGAGTGAAAAGATTTCCTAAAGACAGTAAGGATCACCGGCTTGGGGTTCGTACGCTGGGCTTTCGTGCGGCCAGCAGCACAGCCTCGTTGACAGGCCCTTTCCACCCGGAGGCCTGGTCCCAAAAACTGGGCCCCGGGGCGTTGATCCCCGGAAAACCCTCCAGGGAGCCAACCCCGGGGTAACCCAGGGTGGGAGTGTTTTCCACCCCGGATAACCCCTGGTAGGGAGTGTTAGCCACCCCGGGGAACCCCCGGGTAGGGAGGGGAGCCACCCAGGATAACCCGGGTAGGGAGTGTTAGCCACCCAGGAAAACCAGGGGTAGGGAGTTTTTGCCACCCATGATAACCCGGGTAGGGGTGTTAGCCCCCCCGGATAACCCCGGGGTAGGGATGTTTGCCACCCGGGTAAACCCAGGGTAGGGGTGGGTTAGCCACCCCAATAACCCAGGGTAGGGAGTTTAGCCACCCAGGGTAAACCCGGGGGGGGTGGGTTTGCCACCCAATAACCCCCGGGAAAGGGGGGGTTAGCCCCCCAGGATAACCCAGGGTAGGGTGGGTAGCCCCCCAGAAAAACCAGGGAGGATTTTTAGCCCCCAGTAACCCAGGGTAGGGGTGTTACCACCCAGAAAAAGGGTAGGAGTGTTAGCCACCCAGGATAAACCCCGGGGGAAGGGGGGGGGTACCACCCAGGATAAAACCCCCGGGGATTTAGCCCCCAGGTAACCCAGGGTAGGGGGTGTTTGCCACCCCGGATAAAACCCCGGGTAGGGGGGGTTGCCCCCCCAGGATAACCCGGGTAGGGGGTGTTACCCCCAGGGTAACCCAGGGTAGGTGTGTTAGCCACCCAGGAAAACCCAGGGTAGGGATTTTTAGCCACCCCGGATAACCCAGGGTAGGGTGGGTTACCCCCCAAGAAAACCCAGGGTAGGGAGTGTTCCACCCGGGATAACCCCGGGTAGGGGGGGTAGCCCCCCAGGAAACCCGGTAGGGGTGTTGCCACCCCGGGTAGCCCGGGTAGGGAGGGTTTCCCCCCAGGTAAACCCGGGGAGGGGGATAGCCACCCAGAAAACCCTGGAGGGGGGGAAAACCACCCCGGAAAAACCCGGGAGGGAGGGGAAACCACCCAGGATAATCCAGGTATGGAGGGGTAGCCACCCGGATAACCCAGGAGGGGGGGTCCCCCCCATAATAAACCCCGGGGGGGAGTGGAGCCGCCCAGGGGAACCCAGGGTAGGGAGGGGGGAGCCCCCAGGGTAACCCAGGGTGGGATGAGCCCCCCAAGATAACCCAGGGAGGGAGTTAGCCACCCAGGGAAAACCCCGGGTAGGGGGTGTTAGCCACCCAGGGTAACCCAGGGTAAACGAGGGGGAGCCACCCAGGGTAACCCGGGGAGGGAGGGGTAGCCCCCAGGGTAACCCAGGGTAGGGAGTGTTAGCCCCCCAAGAAAAACCCCGGGGAGGGAGTGTTAGCCCCCCAGGGTAACCCCCGGGTAGGGAGTGTTTTGCCACCCAGGGGAAATCAGGTAGGGGGGGGGTAGCCCCCCAGCGAAAAACCCGGGGGGGGAGGGGGGCCCCCAGGGGAAAACCGGGTAGGGAGGGGTAGCCACCCAGGTAACCCGGGGGGGAGTGTTTGCCCCCAAGTAACCCCGGTAGGGGGTGTTTGCCACCAGGGGAACCCAGGGGAGGGATGTTTTCCCCCCATGGTAACCCCGGGGAGGGAAGGGGGAGACCCAGCGTAACCCAGGGTAAGGGGGGGCCACCCAGGGAACCCGGGTAGGGGGGGTAGCCACCCCCGGGAAAACCGGGTAGGGGGGGTAGCTACACAATGTCCAAAGAAGACCTCGAAAAAATGGTTCGTCAACCCAAGGGAAAAAAAAAATTTAAAAAATTTCAACGGCCTTTTATAAACC
>NW_026505961.1:0-23046 GCF_026875155.1 Cherax quadricarinatus
TGCACCAGTGTACGACAACAGCACACTCCCAAATGCCCCAGTGTACACAACAGCAACATCCCAGCTGCCCCAGTGTACGAAAAACAGCCCTACCGCTGCCCATGTACGAAAACAGCAACACCCCAGCTGCACAGTGGATTGGTAAACAAAAACCTAAAACGAAATTTTTTGAGTGTGCTGTGGGGGACTAAGTTATCAATACAGTTTAAGGCTCATTTTGGGCTTCAAGGCGGTTTTGGTTGTGATTAAGAAGTTTTTTGAGGGGTTGTATATACTGTGCTTTAAGTACTGTAAATGAACCATTGAATCAGTTACTGTAGGTGAACCTTTAATCGGGTACGCAAGTAAAACCTTTGACATTTTTAGGTAGGAAGTCTTTGACATCAAGTACTGATGAAAGCTTTGAATTGATATTGTTGGTAAACCCTTTTTGACATCAGGACTGCGGGAGCTTTTTGGCATAGGTACTGTATGTGAACGCTGACAGTGGAAGGGGAGCCAAAGTAAAAAAAGCCCTGAAGAACATAAACACAGAAGCCGCAGAGAAAATTTTTGATAGGACGGGAAAAGGGGAGAGTAATGTAGACGGGGTGAAGATGGCAGTATCTAGCAGGGGCCACAAACTTCCGGGATGGCCACAGTGAAAAATATCTCCCCAATCTCCCCCACCACAGCTAAAACAAACAAAAAATATTATTGTTTTTATTATTTTGTTTTGTTTCCCAGCAAAAAATGGAAAAATCTGTCATTTTTTCTCATGGAAAAATTTCCCAGCAGACAGGAAGGTAGTTTTTTTTTAATTTAATTTATTTCCAGCCCAAAGAAAATCAAGAGTTTATTTTAAAATATCAGTGTGAACTAAAAAAATTTCTTTATTTTCACTTTCACTTCGTCCACCCTTAGAATTTGGCTCCTTATTGCATAGTTGGAAGATGCTTGGACGTAAAAAACATTTTAAAACCACCACTGACGGGAAAAGTGGTAAGAAACCCAAAACCCAAAGTTTTTCAAAACAAAGCAAGGAGTGATGCTGCACCAATCTCACAGTCGTGTAGGTTAGTCTGGGAATATTATGCGTAGAGTCCGCCAGTTGTCGTATATGTAAGTGCGAGTAACAAACTGTAATTTTGATCCCAGTAAAACACTTACTGCCACGGTAATGTTATGGGCACGAATTTTTGAAACCCGACATCAGTGACAGGGGAAGTGAAGATGCCCCCCGTGTCCTCCCTGCCCCCCTCTTGATGGTACAAAAATTTAAAATCAACACTTTTCTGGGGTTCCATGGACTTGTTTCTCTCAGTTTGTCCAGTACCTCTTTTTTATTTTTGTCTTTAACGATTTTAAAAAAGCCGAAACAATGCGAGGTAAGAAATGAGAAAAGTACTAAGACTGAAACGAACCCCCCAATGAAAAAGACCCAGGTCCAAGAAGGTTCCAACTGGCCTCCACTGTGCCGCCACATTCAAAAACTGTCTACAAATTTGTTCTGGATGATGCTGGTGTTGTTCCCATGTAACTGAAAGATCCCATGGAAGCATCCAAAGCCTCCTCCAATATTTTAAAAGGAAAGGATGCCCCCAAAAAAACGAAAGGGTGACCAAGCATAAATAACGCCCCCATAGGTTTTTTATGGTATAAAGAATGTCCCCAAAATAATGAGAGGAGAATTGGACACACGGCCTCGCTTGCGCCCCAGGAAGCAATGAAAGAATCAATATTTTGGGAAAACAGTGTCGCTATTTCTCAAAAAATATAAAGACACTGTGACTGCTGTCCTTCCCCGTAATGGGAATGCTCCTTGTCTTTTAATATTGTTGCAGTCCTGGGGGGAATAGTTCAGCGTCACCGACAAAACCCCGATTAGTTCAGGGTATCTTTAAATTTCTGGGGTGAACAAGGAAAAAAAATGTCAAAAGTAGGGGCTCTATAGGTTTGTTGAGATAGCGTCTAGGCCCTTTCTTATTTGCCTCGTATACTGCAACCCAGGCTGCCTCAAAACACTGTTCATTTTGCAACAAACCCTGGCTCCCATCACCATGGAAGCCAAGTGTTGTAAAGACTGTTACTGAAAAAATCAAAAAGGAAAAATTTGTTGATAGAAAAAAATATTTGGGAAGGGCATATACTAAAAAAAAACTTCCTTGAAAATGTGTAAAAACATGAATAATCAATTGGGGAGATGTACCAAATGACTTGTCTTACTAAAAAGAAAGTGGGTTTTTGTGGTCAATATCAACCTTGTGCTAATGAACACACACTACAAACTTCTTATTTCCCAAACGGGCCTATACCACACTATGCTATACCATCCTAGCTATACCTCACTACTATACCCTCACATGCTATACCATCACTTTGATACCCTCACTATCCTATACCTCATACGCTATCCAATCACTACCTATACCATACTACGCTATCCATCACTACCCATCCATCCTCGCATACCATCACTATCCTATCCACTACGCTATAAAAACCTTCCTTACCTCCTACGCATCCACATATTATCCCACTACGCTTACCCTCACTATCTATCCATCACTATCCTATACCATCACTAGCAACCTCACTATCCCATACCATCACTTGCTTACCATCAATTTCCCCTTCCATCATATCCCTTTCCACACTATGCTTACCATCACTAGCTATACCCTCACTATGCTAAACCATCCCATCCAAAACCCTCACATTATCCATATTCCCATACCTACTATCCTATACCCACTAGCTTACCTCACTACCCATACCATCACTATCTTAAACCCTCATCGCTTACCATCACTTTCCTATACCATCCTACCTATACCATCACTACGCTTCCATCACACCTATACCATCACTATGCTATACCATCACTTGCATACCCCCACTACCTATACCATCCTTTCCTATTCCATCACTCGCTTACCATCACTATCCTTAACCCTCACAAAGCATACCATCACTATCCTTACCCTCACTCGTTATACCACACTATCCTATCCTCCTTCCTTACCATCACTAGCTTTCCTCAT
This sequence comes from Cherax quadricarinatus, assembly GCF_026875155.1. NCBI lineage: Eukaryota > Metazoa > Arthropoda > Malacostraca > Decapoda > Parastacidae > Cherax > Cherax quadricarinatus. The sequence continues at coordinate 3,024 of NW_026505961.1, forward strand.
ATCCCTTTTCCTCACTATGCTTACCATCACATCCCTATACCATCACATCCTTACCATCCTATGCATACCATCCTACTATTCCTCACTATGCTAAACCATCACTACCCATCCATCCAACTTTTACCTCATTCCTATACCCCCCCTTTCCTATACCCTCACTATGCTTTAAAACCCCACATCCTATAATCACTATCCTATTTCCCCACACGCTAAATTTTATCCATCATCACTACGCTATCCACACTTCCTATTTCCATCACTATGCTAACCTCACTTTCCCTTTCCATCACTATGTTTACCATCACTTCCTATACCACATATCCCATACCTCACTATGTATACCACACAGCTATACCATCCTTGCTTCCATAATATCCATACCACACATGCTATTCCTCACTTCCTATCCATACTATCCCCATACCATCACTATCAATTTCCCCACTACCTATACCCTCACTATGCATCCCCACTATGCTATACCTCAATGCTATACCATCACTATCCTATACCATCCAATGCTATACCATCACTAGCTTTAACCCTCACAATGCTATACCAACAATTTATACCATCACTATGCTTTCCTCATTACTATACAAACACTTCTATACCACCTATGCTTACCATCCTTCCTATACCCTCCCCATGTTACCATCACTATGCTATACCTCACTATCCTATACCTTCCCCTTGCTTAAAACACTTGCTATACCATCACTTGCTTACCATCCTATCCTTAACCCTCACAATGCTATCCCCTTGCTTACCATCACAATGCAACCTCACAATGTTTTTACCCTCCTAGCTATACCCGTATTTACCCCAGTGTCAGCGTTTTTCAGCGTGCCCCCGTTGGTGCTCCGGGTTTTCTGTTTTTCCGGTGCTTTTTCGTGCTAGAACTTTAATTTGTGTCATCAATCTATAGATACTCCCCTCTAGCGCCTGGAACCAATCTTGGCCCAAAAAAATTATATACTGATCAAAAAAAAGGGGAAAATTTGTGTGCACTACCTAGCGAGTTTCTGCCCGAGGGGAAAACTAGGCCCGTGTCCCGTGTAAAAAAATAAAAATAATTTAACTTTTCGTTCAGAGGGAAAAAAAAAAATCTCCCTGATAACATTGAGATACTAGTGTATAGTGTTACTAAGTGGCTCCCTAGTTATTTTTAAAGGCTAAAATGTCATTGAAAAAGGGGGAAATTTTTTTAAAAAAAGTGAAAACCTAAGGAGGTGCGAAATCGCCAGAAACTTACCCCAGGTCAGCTGTTTTTAATAAACTTCTGGCCTGCTAGTGTCTCGCATAAAATCTAGTGTACCCGTGAAAAAGCAAATACAGTGTTTTAGTGCAACTAACCCGTTTATAATGGTACTTAGTGGATGGAGTGACTTTTATTAGTTTTTTCTTGAAATACCCGCGTTACTTGAATTTCATATAACCCGTAGTTACCCGCGGTGCAAAATTTAAAAACGAAAGAATTTTTACTACATAAAAAAACTCCCTCCCCAAAAATTTGCACCAGTAACTATGTGAAATATAGCTTTTTGTGGTGGGACGGAAAAAAAAATAGAAAACTAGATCAGCGATTGATAAACAAGGGTGAGGTGCCGTTTTGTCCTGTAGGAGCGCCCGATTACCCGGCTCTTCAACACGCAAATTATCTTTTTTATCATAAAAACATATTACTCGGGTAATAATTTCCCGTAGATCCTTTATGGTTAGCTCAAATCACCCCCAGTATGTTTTAAAAAAAGTGACCCACTGATCGATCAATCGACTGGGCGAACCCCTTGGGCTGGGCCCCAACCCCTTGACTGGGCGAACCGGGGGCTGGTTTCAAACGGTTTCGTTGGACAATAAAGCAGACTGTAAAAAAGGTTTGGGGGTTTTGGGGGCCCTTATAAAAAACAAACATTAAAAATCAGGAAAGGACGGTAAACTGTCCAATATACAAAAACAGTTAGAAACAGAAATAACAAATAGCTAGAGCTTCCATTTAAGGTTATAATAAATATATCAAGAGGTTGCTAGTAGAATTTACAGTAAATCAAACCATTCAAATCAATTATGGAAGCTTTTTGTGTGTAGTCTTGGTCAGTCAAACAAACGGGCTTCCACATGGAATAAATATTGTCATTTTTGTGGAAATTGGTGTCACGCCCCTTGTGCAATATTCAAGAACAGCTACAAGCAGTATTAAACAGAGAAGTGTTTTTGGGTTTGCCCAAATGAGGAAATCTCTGGACAAAAATCACAAGGTATTAAAAGAGACAACATCAAAGCCTGCTTTCATAGAAACCTGGAAGCTTTCACAACAGATGGGAACATAAAAAGTCTGGGCCTTGATTGGTAAACTGCCCTTGATACTGGCCTGTATCCAGAAACTGTAAGGCTGGAGGTGATGTCCTGGTAGTCAGTAAAAAATGTGGGGCTGAAGTGGCAGTCCTGGAAACAGTATGGTGAAGCTGGAAGTGCTGACCTGGGAGACAGAAATGGTTGAAGCTGGTGATAACTGTCCTGGGAGAACAGTAATTGAAGCTTGAGATTATGTCCAGGTATCGGGAAATAAAACGCAGGAAGGGGAATACATATAAATGACCTCATTGGGGACAGGAAGCCATAGTAGGGAAACAAGTGGTGTCAAGATAAGATAAAACTAATATTGCCAAACTAGAAATACCGCAAGGAAATAACAAACAAGAGGACTCCAATAGCAATACTGAGATAATTACCAAAAACAACTGGGGAGCTCCATGTTGGTGCTAGGGAGGATAGAAGTAAGAACAGGGAAACATGCACCAACAGGGAAACATCACAGAAACCAAGGCAAGCGGAAACTAAGCCTGTGCACATACTATCACTTGGGTATCTGCTGGCATGGGAAATCTGGAAAAAGAGAATGGGACGTGCAACTATGACCACCCTAGAAAATGCCATGCCCATATGACAACAGGAAATCAAACTCCCCTTCCTGTAAGCTTTTCACCCTGAAAATGTGTACCTCTTCAGTACAGGAAAGACTGTGCTAAAACGTAAAATTGCCAGGCATACTATCAATGGGGACAAAAAGATACAGAACATCCAGGGGCCATGGGAAAACCTGGGTAGGCTACAGCCACTCAGAGGGAGAGGTTTTTTTAGTGCAAGGAAGGAAAAAAACTGTCAGGAAAATGCAGAATACGACACCAAATCCCATCATTCCTGGATGGAACGCACAGTCCGATGGCCTCCACTCCAAACCAAACAGATACAGATACTAATGCCGGAAAAAAAAATCCCCCCTCCATTAACCACAATAACACCATTCCGATAACATTCTTCTTTGGCAAATATACAGGGTCTAAAGCCAGCAACAAACAACAAAATACCTTTTCCATACATCCTGACTGCTTGCAAGGCAAAGGCAAATGTTCGCGGCTTTCACTGAGACCCCAATAAAGGATCACATGACAACGAAATATGGATCCCAGGTTACAACCTATACAATGTGACAGAGCGAACAGGCAAAAGGGGGGGGGGTTTGGCCTGTACATTGCCAGAGTCACTTGTTTGCACAGACTGCTTAATGCCTCAAATGAATGTAGTGGAAGTTTTAGCAGTGAAAGTTCGAGAACCAAAACCTAGTCATTGTGGTGTCTAGAAGCCTCCGGATGCAACATCCCCAGCAATTCCAGGAACACTGTTAAAAAATGACCACTGTTCTGGAAAATTCTTCCAAGCATTCCTGCACCCAACATCTTGCGCCTGGGGGATTTTCAACTTAAGGCACCTAAAATGGAGGAAATATAGCAAATAATGCAGTAATAACAACCAGGAGGCAGCTCTGATGAAAACTCACATCTCACACGAGCTTTTAAAATCCCTCTGCACAAAATTTCAATTTAAACCAGCATATAATAGAGCCTACTAGCTGGAGAATACACTAGACCTCATCTTCACTAACAATATGAATCTGATCAGAAATGCACCATATATAAAACAATATCCTCCGAATCACAACCATAAATTGTAGGTTTCAGCACATGTATGCGTGTAGCCACCAGACCGACAAAATGAGACTATCACGAGGGAGCATTCACCAAATTCAACTTTAAATAACAAAAACATAAAGGTGGGACCTCAGTAAACCAAGTCCTAACCGGATATAAGCCTGGGAAGATATACTAAGCAACACAGACCCCGAAACTTATGCCTAGAACAGTTTAACTCGGTGGCACTCCGATGTATGCACAAGGCTTATTCCACTAAGAAAAAGGAGGAGTAGATGTAAAAGGAAGAACAGGCGCTACCCTTTACTGCGACGGAAATGAATGCAGAGCGCTAAAAAGGTCAAATATATCTAAAATGCGTAGGAGACACTGGTCAGAGAAATAGCAAGCATCAAACTTAAGCTAAAAGAATCCTTTAAGTCAGGAATCGCGAAGAACTAAAAGCCATAAATGAAATTCGAAAGAAACCTCAAAGTTATTTCTTCTCCTAATGCCAAATCAAAATCAGAACAACGTCCAGTCTTAGGCCCCTACTTAAACAAGATGGGTCCTACACAGAATTGACAGCAAGGAAATGAGTGAGCTACTCAAGTCCCAGTATGACTCCAGTTTTTAGCAAGTCCGCTAACCAGACTGAGAGTCGTCAAAGATCAAAATGAATTTTTATGAGAGCCACAAAATTTGATTAACACAAGCTATCCGATGTTTATCCTGACGCCAAATGACTTCGAACAGGCGATAAATACATGCCCATGCACCTGCCCCAGGGCCAGACTAATGGAACTCTGTGTTCATCCAAGAACGCAGAGCCCCTATCACAAGCCCTCTTCCATCCTATGGAGAGGGAGCATGGACACGGGGGTCGTCCCCTCAGTTACTAAAAACAACAGATTTAGCCCAACTCCACAAAGGGGGCAGTAAAGCGACAGCAAAGAACTACAAGACCAATAGCACAACATCCCATATCATAAAAATCTTTGTAAGGGTCCTAAGAAGCAAGATCAACCACGCACCCATCTAAAAACCCATCCAGTTACAAAAAACAACCCCAGGCAACATGGGTATTAGTTACAGGTCGCTCCTGTCTGTCCTCAACCTATTGGACAACTACGACAAGGTCCTAAATGCACTAGAAGCCAAAAAGAATGCAGACGTAAATATAACCGACATAGCAAAAGCCTTCGACAAGTGTGACCATGGCGTAATAGCGCACAAAATGGCGTGCTAAAGGAATAACAGGAAAAGTCGTCGATGGATCCTATAATTTCCTCACTAACAGAACACAGAGATAGTCGTCAAACAGAGTAAAGTCCGAGGCCGCAACGGTGAAAGCTCTTTCCACAAGGACAGTACTAGCTCCCATCTTGTTCCTCATCCTCAAACCGACATAGACAAGATGTCAGCCACAGCATCCGTGTCTTCCTTTGCAGATTGACAAACCCGAATCGCATGACATGTCTTCCATTGCAGACACCGCAAGAACTCCAGGCGGAATCAACCAAATCTTTCAGTGGGCCTGCTGAAAAACAATATGAAGGTTCAACGATGAAAATTTCAATTACTCAGATATGGTAAACATGAGGAAATTAAATCTTCATCAGAGTACAAAACAAATTCTGGCCACAAAAATAGAGCGAAACACCAACGTCCAAAGACCTGGGAGTGATTATTGTCGGAGGATCTCCACCTTCAAAGGACCACACATTGTATCAATCGCATCTGCTAGAAAAATGAACAGGATGGATAATGAAGAACCTTCAAAACTAGGAACCCAAAGCCCGTGATGACACTCTTCAGGTCACTTGTTCTTCTAGGCTGGAATATTCTGTGCACCGAACAGCACCTTTCAAGGCAGTTGAAATTGCCCGACTAGAAATGTACAGAGAACTTTCAACGGTGCGCGGATAACGGAGATAAAACACCTCAATTACTGGGAGCGCTTGAGGTTTCTAAACTGTATTCCCCTGGAACCAGGAGTGAGAGATACATCATTATAATACACCTGGAAAATCCCTAGAGGGACTAAGTACCGAAACTTGCACATCGAAAATCACTACTAACGAAAAGCAAAAGACTTGGCAGACGATGCAACCATCCCCCCAATGAAAAGCAGGGGTGTCACTAGCACGTTAAGAGACCATACAATGTGTCAGGGACCCGAGACTAATGTTCACTGCCTCCCAGCACACATAAGGGGGATTACCAACAGAACCCCTGGCAGTCTTCAAGCTGGCACGTGGACAAGCACCTAAAGTCAGTTCCTAATTCAGCCGGGCTGTGGCTCGTACGTTGGTTTGCGTGCAGCCAGCAGCAACAGCCTGGTTGATCAGGCGCTGATCCACCAGTAGCCTAGGTCACAGACCGGGCCGCGGGGGCGTTTGACCCCCGAAACTCTCTCCAGGTAAACTTCCAGGTACCATCACATGCTACACTAATCACTATGCCTATACCATCACAATGCTATACCATAACTAAGCTATGCCATCACTATGCTATACCATCAACTAGCTTTACCATCAACTATGCTATAACCATCACAATCCTATACCATCACTATTCTATAACCATCACTAATGCTATACAATTCATTATGCTGAAAAAAAACACCAATGCTATAATAATACCATCACTATACTATACCTTCAGCAATGTTTAAATCCATCACTATGCTATACCATCACAATGCTTACCATAACTATGCTATGCCATCACTATTCATACCATCACTATGCTATACCATCACTATGCTATACCATCACTATCTAAAAACCATCACTAGCTATAAAATCACAATACTATAACCATCACTATAACTACAACCTTCACAATGTTATAACCATCACTGTGCTATACCCATCACTATGCTCATACTATCACTATGCTATAACCATCGACTATAACTATACATCAACTTTTGCTATACTATCACTATGCTATACCATCACTATGCTATAAGTATCACTATGCTATACCATAACTATGCACTACCACACTATGCATTTACAAACATCACTATGCTGTACCATCGCTATGCTATAACCATCACTATGCTACACCATCAACTATTCTACTTATCACTATGCTATGCCATCACTATGCTACACCTATCCACAATGCTATACCATCACAATGTTATAACCATCACAATGCTTAACCATCACTATGCAATACCATCACTATGTTATACCATCACTATGCTTTAACCGATCAATATGCTATACCACACATGCTATACCATCACTTTGCTATACCTTCACAATACTATACCACCACAATGCTATACCATACATCAAAGTGCATACCATCACATTGATTATTACCATCACTATGCTATACCATCAACTATGCTATACCATAACTAATGATATACCATCACAATGCTATACCATCACAATGCTATACCACACTATGTTAACCATCACTATACCATCTCTATGCTATACCATCACTATGCTAAACCATCACTGCTATAAAACCATCACTATGCTTACCATAACTATGCTAACCATCACAATGCTATATCATCACAATGCTATACCATCACAATCTATACCATCGCAGTGTCATACCATTACTATTGCTATAAAAACCATCACTATGCTATAATATCACTATGCCTATTCATCCCAATGAGCTATACCAGCACAATTGCTATACCAAAACTATGGTAAACCCATCACCCTATGCTATACCATCACATGCTAACCATCACAATGCTATACCATCACTATAACCATTTAAAACCCACACAATATTATGCCATCACTATGCTATACCATCACTATGCTAATACTATCACTTTTGCATTCACCTATCACTATTCTATACCATCACTATGCTATATACCATCACTAGCTATAGCTATCCACTATGCTACACCATGCCTATGCCTATAACTATCACTAATTGGTATTCCATCACTATGCTATACCATCACTACGCTATATAATAACCATCACTATGCTATAACCATCACTATGGCCTATATACCATAATTATGCTATAAACCATCAATATCTATAACCTCACTATGCTATACCACACTTAACTTTGCCCATCACTATACTATACCATCACCATGCTATAACCATCACTGCAATACCATCAACGGTGCTATAACCATCACTATGCATACCATAAACTATGCGTAACCCATCACTATGCTTACAATCTTATGCTAACCAATCACTATGCTATACCATCACTGCTATACCATCATGTGCTATACCATCACTATGCTAAAAACCAACACTATGCTATACCATCATTATCTATAACCATCACTAATGCTATACCATCACCATGCTATACAATCACATGACTTTACCATCACTATGCTATAACCATCACTATGCTAACCATCAAACTTTTAAAATGCATACCATCTCTGTGCTATACCACACTATACTATACCATCACAATGCTATACCCACACTAACGCTATTATTTATCACAATGCTATACCTCACTATCTTATAACCATCTACTATGCTATGCCATTACTATGCTATAAACCATCACTATGCTATACTACACTGTGCTATACCATCACTATGCTATACCATCAACTATGCTATAACATCACTATGGCTATACCACACTATGCATTACCATCACAACTATACCATCACTATGCTATAACCATCACTTATGCTATACCATCACTATGCTATACCATCACTATGCTTTACCAACCTCTAAGCTATACATCACTATGCATAACCATCACTATGCTATACCATCACTATGCTATACCATCACTATGCATATACCATCACTAAGCTCTAACCATCACTATCTTCATCAGAGTACAAAACAAATTCTGGCCACAAAATAGAGCGAAACATAACACACCAACGTCCAAGACCTGGGAGTGATCATGTCGGAGGATCTCATTATTCAAGACCATAACATTGTTGTCAATCGCATCTGCTAGAAAAATGACAGGATGGATAATGAGAACCTTCAAAACAGGGAGCCAAGCCATGATGACACTCTTCAGGTCAACTTGTTCTATCTAGGCGGAATATTGCAGCACACTAACAGCACCTTTCAAAGGCAGGTGAAATTGCCGACCTAGAAAATGAACAGGAACTTTCACGGCGCGCATAACGGAGATAAAACCACCTCAATTCCGGAGCGCTGAGTTCCTAAACCTTGTATTCCCTGGAACGCAGGAGGGAGAGACTATACATCATTATATACACCTCGGAAATCCTAGAGGGAACTAGTACAGAACTGCACACGAAAATAACTCACTACGAAAAGCAAAAGACTTGGCAGAACATGCACAATCCCCCCAATGAAAAGCATGGGTGTCACTAGCACGTTACGAGACCATACAATAAGTGTCAGGGGGGAGGGGCCCGAGACTGTTTCAAACTTCCTCCTGCCAGCACACTAAGGGGGATTACCAACAGACCCCTGGCAGTCTTCAAGCTGGCACTGGAAAAGCACCTAAAGTCAGTTCCTGATCAGCCGGGCTGTGGCCGTAACGTTTTGGTTTGCGTGCAGCCATCAGGAACAGCCTGGTTATCAGGCTCATGATCCACCAGGAGGCCTGGATCACAGACCGGGGCCGCGGGGCGTTAACGGTCCACCGGAATCCTCTCCAGGTTAAACTCCAGGTAATACCATACTATCTATACCATCACTATGCTATGCCATAACTATGCTAAAAACCCATCACAATGACTATAACCATCACAATGATATACCATCACTATTGCTACACCACACTATGCTTTATCAATCACTATGCTATACCATTTACTATGGCTATATTATCACTATGCTATACCCAATAACAGCTATAAACCATAACTGTGCTATACCATCACTATGCTGTACTAATCACTATGCTATAACCATCACTAGCTGTACTATCACCTATGCAATAACATCACTATCCTATACTATCACTATGCTTTACCATCACAATGCTATACCATCACAATGCTATACCATCACATGCTATACCATCACTATGCTATACCATCACTATGCTATACCATCATCTAGCTATAACCATCACTATGCTATACAATCACAATGCTATATCAATCACTGTACTATACCATCACAATATTATACCAACAATAGCTATACCATCACTATGCTATAATACCATCACTAATGCCTATACTGTCACTATGGATATACCATCAATAATGCAAACCATAACTATGCAATACAATCACTATGCTACACTATCACTTATCTATTACCATCAACTGTGCTATAATACCATCCACTATGCTATAACACACTATGCTATACCATCACTATGCTATACCATCACTATGCTATCCCATCACAATGCTATAGTGTCCATCACTATACTAGTGCTCCATCAGGTCTCAAATTTAGACCATCACTACGCTATCCCATCACTAATGCTGTACTATTCAACTATGCTATACCATCACTAATGCTATACTAATCACTATGCTATACTCATCACTATGGTGGCAACTTACCCTCACATGCTATACCATCACTATCTGAACCATCGCTATGCTAACCAACACAATGCTATAACCATCGCTATGCTATACCATCACTATTGCTAGCCATCACTATACTACACCATCACAATGCTATACCATCACAATGCTATACCATCACAATGGCTATAACATCACTATGCAATACCATCACTATGCTATACCATCACTTGCTAACTTCACAATGCTATACCATCACTATGCCTAACCATCAAAGTGCTATAACCATCCCATTTGTTTATACCATTACTATGCTATACCATCACTATGGTATACCATAACTATGCTATACATCACAATGCTATACCATCACAATGCAATACCACACAACTGCTATACACATCACTATGCTATAACCATCACTATACCATCACTATGGCTATAACCATCACTATGATGCTGTACCATCAACTATGCTATAACCAATCAATATGCTATACCATCACAATGCTATAAAGCCATCACAATGCAATTCCATCTCAATGCGTCCATCACAATGTTTATAACATCACTATGCTATACCAACACTAATGCAGTAAATATCACTTGTGCATAACCATCACAATGCTATACCATCACTATGCTATAGCCATCACTAAGCTATACCATCACTATTGCTATATATACCATCACAGTGCTATACCATCACTACGCTATACCATCACTTGCTATACCATCATCAATGCTGTACCATCACTATACTATAACCCTCACAACTGGTTTGCCATCAAATGCTATACCATCACTTTGCTATACTAACAGCTATGCATTAACCATCACTGATGAATACCATCACTATGCTAACCATCATTATGCTATACTATCACTATTCTAACCCAATCACTATGCTAATAACTGTCACTAGGTTAACCATCACTATGTTGTACCAACACTATGATATACAATCACTATGCTTTTTTATTTACAATCACTATGCTACACCAATCATTAGCTATGTCATCACTATGCTATACCATCAACTATGATTTATACCTCAACATGCTTTACCATCACTATGCTTAACCATCACTATGCTATAGCCATCAACTACGCTTTAACCATCTCTAGCTATGCCAATACTATGCTCTACCATAACAACGCTAAGCCATCACAATGCTATACCATCACAATGCTATACATCAAATGCTAACCATCACTATGCTACACCAGCCCTACGCTTTATAATCACATGCTATACCATCACATGCCTATACCATTCACTATGCTATACCATCTGCAGCTAATACTATCCTATGCTATAGCATCACAATTCTGTACCATCACAATGCTATAAACCATCACAATGCTAAGCCATCACTAAGCTATACTATATACTATGCATACCATCACTATGCATGTGCCCATCATATAATATATCCATCACTATGCCTATAAACTTCAACTAAGCTATACCATCACTATCTTATACCATCACTTTGCTATACTATCACTTCTATACCATCACAATGCTATACCATCTCTATACGTATATCCAACACAGTGTTATACATCACTATGCTATACCATACGCTATGGTAATACCATCACTATGCTATAACTATCACTATGATGCTGTACCATCTCTATTGCCAATACTTATAACTATGCTATACTCATCACTATGCACTACCATCACTAATTGCTATAACCATCACTATGCTGTAACAGTCACTATGCAAGACATCACTTTGCTATACCATCACTATTGCTATACCAACACTATGCTATGCCATCACTAATGCTACACCATCAACAATGCTATACCATCACAATGCTGTACATCACAATGCGCTACCATCACTATGCAATACCTTTCAACAATGCTTTAAACCAGTCACAATGCTATACCCATCACTATGCTATATCAACACTAGCTATACCATCACTATTCCACACCATCACTGTGCTATAACCATCACAAGCGTACATCACAATGCTCCTATCATCACTATGCAATACCATCACTATGCTTTTACCATCACTATGCTATTCCAATCCACTAATGTATACCTATCACTTTGGCTATACCATCATTATGCTATACCATCATAATGGTATACCATCACTATGCTATACCCATCACTATGCTTTTCCATCATTTTGCTATACCATCACTATGCTGTACCATCACAATGCTATACTATCACTATGCTATCCCATCACTATGCTATAACATTCACAACTATATTGTCACAATGCTATAGCCATCATAAGTTGCTATACTATCAAATGGCTATACAACATTTTGCTATACCATCACTTATTCTTTACCACACTATGCCTATACCATCTCTATGCAGTACCATCACTATGCTATATCATCACAATGCTATACCATCACAATGCATACATCACAATGCTATAAACATCCACAATGTATACCATCACTATGCTATACTATCACAAGCAATACCATCACTATGCTATACCATCACAATGCTCTACCATCACTATAATATAACCCTCACAATGTTATAACCATCACTATGCCATACATATCACTATGCTATAAAACTATCACAATGCTATACCATCACACCGCTATACCATCATTTTAACTATACTATCACTTTGCTATAACATAACTATGCTTTATTATGTCACTATGATATACCATCACTATGCACTAACCATCACTATGCTATACCATCAGTTATGCTGTACCATCACTATGCTATACCATCACTATGCTATACCATCACCTGGCATACCATCACTATGCTATGCCATCACTATGCTACACATCTCAATGCTATAAAACCACACATGCTATACCATCACATGCTAACTATCCACAAGCATAACTCAAATCACTTTGCAATACCATCACAATGCTATACCATCACAATGCTATGCTACAAGTGCTATACGATCACATTTTTTATCCATCACTTGCTATACCATCCATTAATGCAAGTACCATACTATAGCTATACCATCACTATGCTAAACCGAAACCCCCTGCAAGAGACCCCCTGCAAAAGAAAACCCGCAAGAGAACCAACCCGCAAGAGAACCACCCGCTAGAGAACCAGCCGTAAGAGAACCAGCCTGCAAGAGAAACCCCTGCAAGAGAACCAGCCGGAAAGACCCAGCCTGCAGAGAACCCGCCTGAAGGGAAACCAGCCTGCAAGAGAACCAGCCTGCAAGAGAACCAGCCTGCAATAGTACCAGTTCAAGAACCCGTCGCAACAGAAACCCGTCTGGAACAGAACCCCCTGCAAAAGAACCCGTCGCAACGGAAACAGTCTGCAAGGAACCCTCCTGCAAGAAACCACCTGCAAAGAACCAGCATGCAAGAGAACCGCCTGAAGGAACCAGCCTGCAAAAGGGAACCACCGCAACAGAACCAGTCTGGAAAAAGAACCAACCCGCAACAGAACCAGTCGCAAAGGAACACTGAAAAGAACCATCCTGCAAGAGAAAACCGCCTGCAAGAAACCACATGCAAAGAAACCCGCCCGCAAGAGAACCAGTTGCAAGAGAACCCTCTGCAACAAAACCCGTCTGGGAAAAGAACCAACCTGCAAAAAAACCAGTCTGCAAAGGAAGCATCTGCAAGAGAACCAGCCTCAAAGAACCAGCAAGCAAGAGAACCAGCCGCAAGAGAACCGCCTGCAAAAGAACCACCTGCAACAGAACCAGTCTGAACAGAACCCGTCTGGAAAAGAAAAAAACCTCAACAGAACAGTCTGCAACGAAGCAGCCCGAAGATAACCGTGAAGAGAACCGCTTTCAAAAGAAAACCCGCCTGCAAGAGAACCGAATGCAAGAGAACCAGCCTGCAACAGAAACCCGCCTGCAAGAGAACCGCCTGCAAGAGAAACCCGCCCCGCAAAGATAACCCGCCGGGGAAAAAAGAACCAGCCCGCAAAAGAACCCGCCCGCAAAAGAACAGCCTGCAAGAGAACCACCCGCAAGAGAACCAGCCCCAAGAGAAACCCGCCTGCAAATAGTACCACCTGCAAAGGGAAACCAAATGCTTAAAACCCTAACTATGCTATACCATCACTTGCATACTATCACTATCATCCCTCGTTGTAACCAGCATGCTAAATATCACTATGGGTAACCATCATTGCATCAAAATATGCTTTACAATAACATCTATACCTCACTTGCATACCATCACTATGCTATACCAAACCGCCGCAAAGAACCACCTGCAAGAGAACCAGCCTGCAAAAGGGAACCCCCTGCAAGAAACCAAACTGCAAAAGAACCAGCTGCTAGAGAAAGACTGCAAGGAACCCCTGCAAGAGAACCAGCCCCAAGAGAACCGCCCGCAAAGAACCGCCTGCAAGGAACCCGCCGCAAGAGAACCAACCTGCAAGAGAACCCCGCTATAGAACCCGCCCTGCAAGAGAACCAGCCTGCAAGGAACCCCCTGCAAGAGAACCAGCGGAAGACATCCACCTGCAGAGAACCCGCCTGCAAGGAACCAGCCTGCAAAAAACCAGCCCGCAAGAGAACCAGCCTGCAAAAGTAATGTCTCAAGAGAACGAGTCTGCAACAGAAAACCCGTCTGGAACAGACCAACCTGCAACGAACCAGTTGAAACGGAAGCAGCTGCAAGAGAACCCTCCTGCAAGAGAAAACCGCCCGCAAGAGAAGCAGCCGCAAGGGGAACCCCCTGCAAGGTACCGTGCAAGAGAAAACCCAGCCTGCAAAGAACCGCCTACAAAAGAAGCAGCCTGCAACGCCAGCGGGAACGAACCAGTCTGCAACAGAACAACCTGCAACGAACCAGTCTGCAAGGAAGCAGTCTGCAAGAGACCGCCGCAAGAGAACCCCGCCCGCAAGAGACCCCTGCAAGAGAACCGCATGCAAGAAACCAGCCCGCAAAAGAACCGGCCGGCAAAGACACCGCCGCATGGAAACCCGCCCGCAAGGAAACCCGCCTGCAAGGAACCACCTGCAAGAGAACCAGCCTGCATAGTAATGCGCAAGAGAACGAGTCTGCAACAGAAAGTCTGGAACAGAACCCAAACCCGCAACGAACCGTCTGAAAAGGAACAGTTGCAGAGAAACCCTCGCAAGAGAACCACCTGAAAAAAAGCAGCTGCAAGGGGGAACCCCCTGCAAGAGAACCGAGCAAAAGAAACCCGCCCGCAAAAGGAACCACCTACAAGAGAAGCACCTGAACAGAACCCTCTGCAACAGAACCAGTCTGCAAAAAACCAACCTGCAAAAGAAAACCGTCTGCAACGGAAGCGTCTGCAAGAGAAACCCGCCTCAAAAGAACCAGCCTGGGAAGAAACCAGCCCGCAAGAGAACCGCATGCAAGAGAAACAGCATGCAGAGAACAGCCCGCAAGAGAAACCAATTTCAAGAGAACCACCCACAAGAAACCAGCCTGCAAGGAACCAGCTGCAAGAGAACCCGCCTGCAAGAGAACCAGCCTGCAAGAGAACCCGCCTGCAAGAGAACCAGCCTGCAAGAGAACCAGCCCGCAAAATAACCAGCCCGGCAAAAAAAACCCTGCAAAAGAACCAGCAGCAAGAGAACCAAACCCGCAAGAGAACCCTCGAAGAAACCCGCCGCAAAAGGAAAAGCCTGCAATAGTACCCGTCTGCAAGAAACCGTCTGCACAGAAAAAAAGTTTGGGAAAAAAACCAACCCGCAACAGAACCAGTCTGCAACGGAGCAGTCTGCAAGAGAACCACCTGCAGGGAACCAGCCTGCAAAAGAACCTCCGCAAGAGAACCCGCCTGCAAGAGAACCAGCATCAAGAGAACCGCTGGGAAAAGAAATCAGCCCGCAAAAGAAACCAGCCAGCAGAACCCGACTTTCAACAGAACCCTCTGGAACAGAACCAACCTGCAACAGAAACCGTCGGCAAGGAAGCATCTGCAAAAGGAACCACCTGCAAGAGAACAGCCTGCAAAAACCAGCATCAAGAAACCCCTAAGGAAACCCGCCTGCAAGAGAACCGCCGCAAGAGAAAACCCGCCTCAAAGAAAAACCCGCCTGAAGAGAAAAATCCTGCAAGATAAACCGCCCGGGAAGAGAACCACCTGCAAGAAACCAGCCGCAAAAAACCGCCTCAAAGGGAAACCCAAACCCGAAAAAGAACCGCCGCAAGAGAACAGCCTGCAAGAGAACCCGCGGCCGACAACCGCCTGCATAGAAAACCGCCTTCAAGAGTACCGCCTGCAAAAACCAGCCTCAAGAGAACCAGCCGGGGAATAATCAGCCTGCAAGAGGACCCAGCCTGCAAGAGAACTGGCTTGCAAAAGAACCGCCCGCAACAGAACCATCTGCAACAGAACCCCGTCTGGAACAGGGAAACAAAACCCGCAACAGAACCAGTCTGCAAAAGAAGCAGTCGCAAAAGAACCAGCCTGCAAGAGAACCCCCCCCGCAAGAGAACGATGCAAGAGAACCGCTGGCAAGACAAACCAGCCTGCAAGAGAACCCCCCTGCAAAAGGGAAAAGTCTGCAACAAATCAGTCTGGGGAAAAGAACCAACCTGCAACAGAACCCTCTGCAAAGGAAAACAGCTGCAAGAGAACCAGCCTGCAAAGAACCGCCCGCAAGATAACCAGATGCAAAGGGAACCCGCTGGCAAGAAACCAGCCCGCAAAGAACCCGCCTGCAAGGAACCAGCCCGGGAAGAGAACCCAGCATGCAAGAGAACCAGGGGAAGACAACCACCTGCAACAAACCACCTGCAAAAACCAGCCCGAACAAAACCGTCTGCAACGAACCAGCCTGCAACAGAACCAGCCTGAAACAGAACCACCTTCAAAAGAACCAGTCTGACAGAACCCGCCTGAAAGAACCCGCCTGCAACAGAACCCGCCCGCAACAAACCAGTCTCAACAAACACCGCAACAGAACCAGCCTGCAACGAAAACCCGTCTGCAACAACTCAAGAATCACATTTAAAATTTAAAATCAAAAAATCAGCTTCACATTTAAAACTTTAATATTGTAATTGTACTAACAGTAAATTTTTAACTTTTACAACTGTAAAAATTGTAACTTGTACTAACAGTAATATTGTAACTGTATAACAGTAATATTGTAAAAATTGTACTAAATGAATATTTTAACTTGTACTAACTGTAATATTGTAACTTTACTAACTGTAATATTGTAAGTACTAACTGTAATATTGTAACTTGTACTAACTTTAATTGTAATTGTACTAAATGTAATATTTTAACTTGTACTAACTGTAATATTTTTAACTTGTACTAACTGAAAAATTGAACTTGTACTAACCCGAATATTTTAACTTTTACAACTGTAATATTGTAACTTGTACTAACTGTAAAATTTTAACTTTACAACGTAAATATTGTAACTTTACTAACTGTAATATTAACTTGTACTAACATATATTGTAACTTGTACTAACAGTAATATTGTAACTTTTACAAATGTAAATTTTTTTTTAAATTGTACTAAAATGTAATATTTTAAAATTGGCTAAAAGTAAAATTGTCTTGTACTAAAAAGTAATATTGTAATTGTACTAACTGTAATATTGTAACTTGATAAAATGTAAAATTGTAACTTGAATAACTTAAAAATTGAACTTGGTACTAACTGTAATATTGTAACTTAACTAATGTAAATTGTAACTTGTCTAACTGTAAATTGTAACTTGTACTAACTGTAATATTTTTAATTGTAATAAAATGTAATATTTTAACTTTTATAAACTGTAAATTGTAATTTACTAACTCTAAAAATTTTAATTGTATAACTGTAATATTGTAACTTGTCTAAAAATTGTAACTTGTATAACTTAATATTGTATTTTATAACGTAAAGTGTAAATTGTACTAACTGTAAAATTTTTAACTTTTACTAACGTAATATTTTAATTGTATCCCGTATATTTAACTTGTATAACTGAATATTGTAAATTGTACAATATTATGTTTAAAATAATTACAATATTACAGTTAGTACAAGTTACAATATTACAGTTAGCTAAGTTCAATTTACAGTTAGTACAAGTTACAATATTACAGTTAGTACAAGTTACAATATTACTGTTAGTACAAGTTACAATATTACAGTTAGTATAAGTTACAATATTACTGTTAGTACAAGTTACAATATTACAGTTAGTACAAGTTACAATATTACAGTTAGTACAAGTTACAATATTACAGTTAGTACAAGTTACAATATTACAGTTAGTACAAGTTACAATATTACTGTTAGTACAAGTTACAATATTACTGTTAGTACAAGTTACAATATTACAGTTAGTACAAGTTACAATATTACTGTTAGTACAAGTTACAATATTACAGTTAGTACAAGTTACAATATTACAGTTAGTACAAGTTACAATATTACTGTTAGTACAAGTTACAATATTACAGTTAGTACAAGTTACAATATTACTGTTAGTACAAGTTACAATATTACAGTTAGTACAAGTTACAATATTACATTTAGTACAAGTTAATTTATTTACTGTTATGGTCCTTGAAGGTGAGATTATTCCGACATATCACTCCCAGGCCTTTGACGTTGGTGTTTCGCTCTTATTTCTGGCCACAAAATAGAGCGAACACCAACGTCAAAGACCTGGGAGTGATCATGTCGGAGGATCTCACCTTCAAGGACCATAACATTGTATCAATCGCATCTGCTAGAAAAATGACAGGATGGATAATGAGAACCTTCAAAACTAGGGAGGCCAAGCCATGATGACACTCTTCAGGTCACTTGTTCTATCTAGGCTGGAATATTGCTGCACACTAACAGCACCTTTCAAGGCAGGTGAAATTGCCGACCTAGAAAATGTACAGAGAACTTTCACGGCGCGCATAACGGAGATAAAACACCTCAATTATTGGTAGCGCTTGAGGTTCCTAAACTGTATTCCCTGGAACGCAGGAGGGAGAGATACATGATTATATACACCTGGAAAATCCTAGAGGGACAGTACCGAACTTGCACACGAAAATCACTCATTACGAAAGCAAAAGACTTGGCAGACGATGCACCATCCCCCCAATGAAAAGCATGGGGTGTCACTAGCAGTAATATTGTAACTTGTACTAACTGTAATATTGTAACTTGTACTAACTGTAATATTGTAACTTGTACTAACTGTAATATTGTAACTTGTACTAACTGTAATATTGTAACTTGTACCAACTTGAATTTTAACTTGTACTAACTGTAATATTGTAACTTGTACTAACTGTAATATTGTAACTTGTACTAACTGTATATTGTAACTTGTACTAACTGTAATATGTAACTTGTACTAACTGTAATATTGTAACTTGTTTCTAACTTAAATTGTAACTTGTACAACTGTAATATTGTTAAATTGTACAACATAAATTGAAAAATTGATAACTGTAATTTTTTAAAAATGTCTAACTGTAATATTGTAACTTGATAACTGTAATTTGTAACTTGTACTAACTGTTAATTTAAAATTGTACAACGTAATATTGAACTTTTACAACTGTAAAATTGTAATTGTGTAACTGTAAATTTTTTAATTGTCTAATGTAATTTGTAACTTGTATAACTGTAATATTG
>NW_026505962.1:0-15488 GCF_026875155.1 Cherax quadricarinatus
TTGGGGGTTGGTTTGTTGATAACCTTACTTAACCACTTCCCCTTCCCCTACCCTTCCCCTTCCCCTACCCTTCCCCTTTCCCCTACCCTTCCCCTCCTCTCCCCTCTCCTTCCCTCCCATCTCCTCCCTCGTGAAGAGCTCTTGATCCAAGGGGTTCAGCAGTAACCCTCATCCATCACCCCCACCACCACCACCCCCCACCACCACCCCCTACCACCACCACCCACCAAAATCCTCCACACCACTCACCACCTGCAACCCTAATCTATTCTATACCATATTTACTTATTACTGATTAATGTTAAGATTATTATTAAAACACGTGGTACAGTAACAGCCTGGTTGATCAGGCCCTGATCCACCAGGCCTGGTCGTGGACCGGGCAGCGAGGACGCTGTTCCCAGGAATACCCTCCAGGTAGACCTATCTCTGTCTATAACTAAGACAATGTAATTATCAGTATTATGTTAATTATTATTTATAATGTTTTAAGCAAAGTTTGATACTAATAAGTAACAGTAAGCGAGCCGGAGGAGGTTGCTTGCCTGCTCTATTTACATACTTTTACGTGGGCTGGGTTGAACTCTTGCAGGCTTCCAGTACACACTCTGAGGGCATTTTCGTATCTTGTCGCTGAATGGGGAGGATGAGCTGGCTGTTCATCATGTACAAACAGCCTCACACACACACCTTTCCTTGCATTAGCTACATGAACTGTTTTCAGAGGGGCTCTGGTGGCCTGGTGGTTAACGCTCTGGCTTCACACGGTGAGGGCCTGGGTTCGATTCCCAGCCAGAGTAGAAACATTGGACGTGTTTCTTTCCACCTGTTGTCTATGTTCCCCATCAGTAAAATGGGTACCTGGGTGTTAGTCGACTGGTGTGGGTCGCATCCTGGGACACTGACCTAAGGAGGCCTGGTCACAGACCGGGCCGCGGGGGCGTTGACCCCGGAACTATCTCCAGATAAATCTCTCCAGAGACCATTGGTGGTATATTCAATGTTCTGTGTATTGAATTTGGGAAGTAAGACCAGCGTAGATTTTAATGGTTTTAAACTTCCATGTTACACTTCTTGTTAGACCAAGTCTCTAGAAAGCTGATTAGAATAGAGAAGTCCAGTTAATTGTGAGATGTTTACTTACAAAAATCTTTGCTTTGGAAACCGACGTCCTCACGCTAGCCTCCCATCCACCACCAACATAAATAACAAAAAGGCACAATACCGTGACTGGAACGATACACAAACAACCCGCACATAAAAGACAGAAGCTTACGACGACGTTTCGGTCCGACTTGGACCCTTGACAAAGTGTGACTTTGTCAATGGTCCAAGTCGGACCCAAACGTCGTCGTAAGCTTCTGTCTTTTATGTGCGGGTTATTTGTGTACCACCAACATCCCAATGACCCACTACTTACCACCCACCTCCCCACGACCCACTACCTACAACCCACCTCCCCACGACCCACTACCTACAAACCCACCTCCCCACGACCCACTACCTACAACCCACCACCCACCACATGCTGCAACATTCCAGATTCATATATAAAACCTGTAAAAAGTTGCTTAGCCTCATTGTTGCTTAATAAGGCTTCCACCCCTTCCCACACACACACACACACACACACACACACACACACACACACACACACACACACACACACACACACCACACACGCACACACACACACACACACACACACACACACACACACACACACACACACACACACACGCACACACAGATGCTGGAAGTTTCGTCCAGCAACTGGCTCCTCGAATTTAGCCCCGCCAAATGCAAAGTCTTGAAGATAGGGAATGGCAAAGAAGACCGCAGACAGAGTACAGTCTAGGTGGCCAAAACTGCAAACTTCACTCAAGGAAAAGGATCTTGGGGTGAGTATAACACCGAGCACATCTCCTGAGGCGCACATCAGCCAAATAACTGCTGCAGCATACGGGCCCCTGGCAAACCAACGAATATCGTTCCGATACCTCAGTAAGGAATCGTTCAAGACGCTGTACACCGTATACGTCAGGCCCATACTAGAGTATGCAGCACCAGTTTGGAACCCACACCTAGTCAAGCACGTCAAGAAATTAGAGAAAGTGCAAAGGTTTGCAACAAGGCTAGTTCCGGAGCTCAGGGGTATGTCCTACGAAGAAACATTAAGGGAAATCGGCCTGACGACACTTGAGGACAGGAGGGTCAGGGGAGACTTGATAACGACATACAAAACACAGCGAGGAATTGACAAGGTTGACAGACAGGATGTTCCAGAGATGGAACACAGAAACAAGGGGTCACAATTGAAAGTTTAAGACTCAGATGTGTCAGAGATGTTAGGAAGCATTTCTTTAGTCATAGAGTTGTCTTCCAAGTGACGTAGTACAGGCAGGAACCATACATAGTTTTAAGACGAGGTATGATAAAGCTCATGGAGCAGGGAGAGAACCTAATAGCGACCAGTGAAGAGGCGGGACCAGGAGCTATGAATCGACCCCTGCATCCACAAATAGGTGAGTACATGCAAACATTGAACAGGTCAAGTGTTTTATAAACAAGCGCCTTTAACAAAATTGTTACTAACACACACATGACAGTATAAATCAAGTCAGATGTGTCCTTGTTCATAATAGAAATAGAACTAATTACAAAGCAAATACAAAGTTATGAAATCGGGAAGGGTAAAGAAGACCGGAAACAGAGCACAGGATCAGGGGGACAAAGTCTACAAACCTCTCTGAAAGAGAAGGATCTCAGGGTGAGTATAGTTCCAAGCATGTCGCCTGAGGCAAGCATTAACCAGATAACGGCTGCAACATCCCTTAAACCGGGACAGTTTTGGGCAGCTTCCACGAACTAAAACAAATAGCCATTTACAACCCTATACATGGCATATATTAGGCCCATCCTGGAGTACGTAGCGCCAGTATATAACCTGTATCTTATACATGCCAAGAAATAGAAAAAAGGCGCAATGGTTAGCTAAGAGACTAGTTGCAGAGCTGAAGGTTGCAAGCAGAAATAAAAAAAACTAGAGAAGCTAAACCTGACAACACTAGAGAATAAAACTAGGAAGCGACATTATTGCAAAATGCAACACACTTACAACAATAGACAGCGAAGACAGGGGAAGTCTGTTAAATTTTAAAGACAAGTCTCGGGCACACGAGGGTACAACTGGAAGCTTAAAACACAGATGAGTCACAAGGATGTCAAGAAATACTTCTTTAGCCAACAACGATACACACACACACACACACACACACACACACACACACACACTCGGACTCGACCCCCGCAACCTCAACTAGGTGATACACACACACACACACACACACATATATATATATATATATAAATATATATATATATATTTTAATATATTATATATTATATATATATTATATATATATAAATATATAATGCAAAAAAAACCACGTGAAAGAATTACTGAAATTCCAAGCGCTTTCGTATAGTTCCTTGACAATGTGAGAAATCACTAAAGCGCTTGGAATTTCACAATTCTTTCACAGTGGTTGTTTTGCATATTCTGAAATCACCTGTTTACTGTGATCTTATTGCAAATATATGTATAATGTATACAGGGTGTTTCATATACACCCTGTATATGTGTGTGTGAGAGAGAGAGAGAGAGAGAGAGATGTCAGCATAGTTGCTGATCCCTGTATTCCCAGTATTATATAGCATAGCATATTAGTATCATCCCTGTGCTTTAGACACGAGATCCCTCGTAGGCCTTTGGCTTTGTGTGACGTCATAGGGATACACATGGGCAGTGATCCCCCTGTCCCGTCCTCACTCGGCGGCAGACCTACAAGGCGTGAACAGGCTTGGCACCGGGCTCCATCTCTCATCTCAGTCTGACAATATATTTACCATCCTACAAGTGTGTCTACTTTCAACCTACGAAAACTCCATTTAAGAACCCTTACGATAAATGGTAAACAGCGGTGAGCCTGTAATTCTGACGATTACAGCGATTTCTGGAGATAAAGTTGTCGACCAGCAAGACGGCCATTTCGTGTCACCAGTAGGCCTACCGAGGTTCACCCCATCCAGCTACCTCAAGCCAGTACTCTACCAGCTTCTACATTATTCCCACTGGTCAGTTCTCTTTGTTTTTAGGTTATCTGTTTTTGCATTACTCCCGAGGGTTGACCCGAGTTTGCAAAATAAGCCATTTCCAGTCTGTGGTGGGGAGTCAGAACACCCGAGTCCAGTCCACCTAGCCTACTCCATCCAATTATTTTGCCTGCCAAGCCAGCTTCCACCCCTGCTGTGTTTTCATCTTTGTGAAGTTATCAGCCATTCTGTGTGAAGGGTTTAAGATAAGCCAGCTAGCAACTAACCCAGGTGTCTTACCCCAGAAACTCAAGCAAGCCACATGACTAGCCTTCAATCGCTTGTGATTCAAGTTTCCAAGCTTTCTAAAGTGCTCCTTGTCATCCTTGTGGTGTTGTAGTATTTCGTGGGTTTCTTCTAAGCCAGCCGGCTTAGAATTATCTTCGCGGCAGTGTGGGTTTTTCTAGTGAGGCTTACGACGTTCAAACCCATAAGCCCAGCCACTCACGATCACGTGTGTCGCCCATTCCCGGGTCTCAGACCCTCGCTCAGCCATTACCCACAAACCCAACTACAGTCGGCCATTACAACTCACCTCCTCATCAGTTTGTTTTGGTGCACTGCTAAGGGTTGTAGCACCATATTTTAAGGACCACATAGGGGTCAAGAGCTGGGGTGTGTCGCGCCATCTTTAAAAGCCTCCTGTGTGTTGTCTCTCGCCGATTTAAGCGAAATTTCTACATCATCTGTGCAGGGGGACAGCAGCAAGACGATATAAACAATCCATCAATCTCATTTTTTCAAGTGTTACAGCTATAATATTTTTTTTTTAGAGACATTTGCGAGTGTTGAGACATTTCTTTTGTGTTCCCAGTGAATTTCTCTTAGGACATTCAGTGACTCTTGATCAGACTCAGTGTTTATCATGTACTAAATTGCATTAATTTCTTTTAAATCTCCTTAATTCAGTTTTTAATTTCGTGCTTTATTTTATATCTGTTGTGTTGTGATCTTTTTTTTACACTTGAAGTAAGTACTTAGTGTTTCCTTTGTGTGTGTGCAACATATGAGAAATAAGAACTTGTGTTTAAACTTCAGAATTCCAGTGAATTAATTCAGTAATTTTTCACCTAATTCTGCATCACAACTCAGTGTTGTCTGTTATTTTTTTTTTTTTTTCCCAGCATTTGTGTAATTCTATTTTTGTTCCCTGTGTGTTGAACATTCTTGTGTTCATATTCCTTTATTCAGCCAGTGTTTAATTTGTATTATTTCCACAGACAATAGTGCCATTTTTTTAAGTCCCAGCAAGAGCTCACATTTACAAAATTTTTCACACATCAAGTTTCTTGGCAAGAAAATTCTAGTACTGTGTTTATGTTGATGTGTTTGTGTCCTGCATCTCTGTAAGTGTTGTATTTCTTTTTGTTGTGTGTTTTTTTGCACCTATTATTTTTTTCATATTTTATTGAACAATTCACTCTTAGTGCAATTTTTAAGTTCTCCTTTTAAAGTAAATTGTTTTTGCTTGTTGTTTAAGTGCGTTAAGAGTTAAAGTGTTCATTCCTTGATATATTTCTTTTCTTGGTGTTATAATTTTTATTATTGCACATTGACTCATTTTGCAATAATTCTTGTGCAAATATTGTGTTGCTATTAAATTTTTTCTTGCAGTAAAATTTTATGCAGTGTTGTGCAATACAGTTTATTTCAGTGCCAGTTTCTTATGCTTCGTTCTGTGCATAGTATTTTATTCTGGGCTGTCATTTTATTTTTTTAATTTCAGTGAATTGTGTGTTTGTTTTAATTTCTGCACAAGTTTATTGAGTCCATTTTATTATTTTATTGTGTATTTTCCTTGTTGCATTGAAAGTAAAGACAACTCACTGTGCCCTTTATTCCAATTTAAAGTAAAAGTTGAGCATATTAGATTTGAGCAAAGTAAAAGTTCTCTTGATTTTCAGTGTTTGTTAAGTTGCATATTATTCTTGTGTTTAGTTCTTTGCTTACTGTGTTTAAATTGTAAATTTTTTAAATTACTTATGCAGAATTAGTTAAGCATTTTTTTCCATTTAAGCTTATTGTGTCATTCTCTCCATTTTTCTTGACTTATGCCCTTCAGTATTTTCACTGAGAAGATGTCCCAGTCACTTTGAACGTTCCTTAGTGTACATTCCAGTCAAAGTCAATATTTAATCAGTCCATAGTAACAATATTCCCTTACTGACTGAAAGACAATACCTAGCCCTTGAGCAATGTGTTTGTTTTTCACAGCTTGTATCTGAGATTTGTTAAAGTGCTGCGAAATGTGAAGTTCAGATTAAGTTCCTATAGATCCGTGAATTACTTATTAACGTAGCCGAGCGGTCAGGCACTATAATTCTGTCATTCCCGTCTGTGTTTTCCCCCTTACCTTCAGACTGCAGGATTGTGTTCCGTGCCTCAAGTGTCCGGGACACTCAGACTGCCTTGAGTGCACAACTATCCCTGCAATGACTGTAGTTCGAGGTTTGTAGTTTTCTTTCCCCAGGGGATGCCTTGTCAGAAAACGATTACTTGCAACTAGTTTAATGCCATCTCTTGTTGATGTGACTGCTGTCTGCAGAAAGACGTTTTCTGTTACAGCTAGTGTTTTCACTAGAGTGTCTGTTGTTGTTCCTAATGTTCCAGATGGTGATCCCATCCTAGTTGACAGTAATCAGTGCATTGTAAGAAGTTATTTCTCGAGTAACTTTTTACATGGTAACGTTGTAAGTGTATTTTCTTTATAGCTGATACCTCGTGTCACTGTGTGCGACTCAGATTGAATATCAGCATTGTTGACCGTGTTCATTTCTTTTCTCCCGTGCTTGCAGTTGAGATAGTAGATTCGTTTTCCCTTGCTTTATATTGCGTGTTATAGCTTAATTTTTTTCAACCGGGGGAGTTTATCCACCCCACCGAGTTTGTTCTTTCCTCCAGTAAGGAAGAACTGTTACCTTTATTCCAAAACAAACAGCCTACTGGAAGGGGTTAGCCCGAGGACCTTGACTATCCAAGAGTTCAATTCACTTTTGGGAAAATTTACCTGGCAAGTCAAATGTAGTCGCAGATGCTTTATCACGACACGTTAGTGTAGTTACTGCAGATCCTCCATTTACTGTCGAGGATGTCAAAATGCCCAGAGAACCGATCCCTTGTGTTTTTGGTGTGTATTCGATTCCTGCTCCAGGAAGAGCTTATTCTTACTTGTGAAGCCACCGTCCCATTAGGACTTAGTAATGAGCCAAGAAATTACTGTATCGAATAGTCGAGTTGAGTACTCCTAGCAGATGAATTAGTAAATTCCACAGTCACTAGTGATTGTAGTTGTATCTTTTGTAGAACTCGTTCAGAAACTCTCTGTCAAGGCATGGTTAGCCATTGCAAAAGGAATTCAATCCTCCCAGAGATGATAAACCATTCTGCATACGTAAACCTCACCCCCGCAGAATTGGTTAAGTGTAAACAGCCTGCATAATTAGATGTCCGAGATGAATGAATTTGTCAACTGTGTGTTTTATTATTAGCTGATCAGTTTGTCAGAAATTTTCGGGGTTCACGTTCCCTCCGTATTCTGGAATTAACAGTCTAGATTTGAGTGCACCCAATCTGCCTTTCTGTTAAACACTTCTTTGTATATAATTATTCTTCCTCAGAATCCGTAGAGTGCTGAATACAGATCGATCGATCAATTCCATCCATATTTTATAATGATTTGTTCTTATAGTTTTAATGATTACGTTAACACCCATACGTCAAAATCATGTTGTACCATCCATTAGTTCTAAGTATATATGAATTTGTTATTGTTTTAGAATCAGCCCAGATCCGCCCGCCTGTTCAGCCTATAGTATATAGTGTATGTCGGGACGACATACGTAACATGACCGAGCTGTCAGCATAGTTGCTGATCCCTGTATTCCCAGTATTATATAGCATAGCATATTAGTATCATCCCTGTGCTTTAGACACGAGATCCCTCGTAGCCTTTGGCTTTGTGTGACGTCTAGGGATACAATGGGGAGTGGGTCCCCCTGTCCCGTCCTCATCGGCGGCAGAACCTACAAGGCGTGAACAGGCTTGGCACCGGGGTCCATCTCTCATTTTCAGTTTTGCAATATATTTACCATCCTACAAGTGTGTTACTTTCAACCTACGATATCTCCATTTAAGAACCCTTACGACAGAGAGAGAGAGAGAGAGAGAGAGAGAGAAAAGAAGAGAGAAAAGAGAAGAGAAGAGAAGGGGAGAGAAAGGGGGGGAGAGAGGAGATGAGAGAGAGAGAGAGAGAGAGAGAAGAGAGAGAGAGAGAGAGGGGAGGGGGAGAGAGAGAGAGAGAGAGAGAGAGGGAGGTGAAGGGGGGTGGAAAGTGGAGGAGCAAGCAGGAAGAATCACAACTTAACTTCCCTATAAAAACCCACAACGTCAGACTCTCCACTACCTAACTCATCTTCAGACGCTTTGTTGCAATGCAAGGTGGGCGCTGGTGCTGAGGAGGGGGTGTTTGAGGGCGGGGATGGTGGTGGTGGGAGTTTATATAAGCAGGGAGGGGAACGGAGAGCAAGGCATCGAGGTGGGCGGGGTTGGGCAGGGCCGAGGTTGTTCCCACTTATACCATCGTGGAAGTAATTACACTCCCCTCGTCGGCTGGTGCAGTGTTGACGTGGTTACTTTAAACTTAGCAACACCTGGATTCCTGAGTAAGACACATGTGCAACATCTGGGTATCTTTATTGTAGACGTTTCGCCATCCAGGGGCTTTATAAATACAAATTCCGGACATAAATTTTGAAGACAGAGAATATGTACAAAATCTCCAGACTAGGTGCTCTTGCACCTATCCTATTTGAGGGACTGATTACCTACTTTGTAATAGTTTACTGCCCCTTTTCTATGTCCTAGAATTTGTTTGAAAAAAGCCATGGATGGCGAAACGTTAAAAATAAAGCCCCAGATGTTCCATTGGGTTTTATTTCCTCATTGTCTTTATTAATACCCTTTCGTACACAACCTGGTTTCCTTTAATTATTTTGTCCACCTAATAATTAAAGTTCGGTCGTAACATAATTTTATTACGGAACTTATCGGGAAAGTTTTAAAAATGGGGCCTAAATAAATCTTACTAACTTAATTTGCTGATAGAGTTTGATCAACGTATACTGGGAAATAGAACCCAAAAGAAATATGTGGGGAAAAACAAACCCAAAATAACGAAGCATAAGTAAGAGTTGGTAAAATTTTTGATTTTTGTAAAAATAATAATACTTTTAATTTCATAATATAATAAAAAAAAAATAGCAAAACAGTAAATACAGGGGTAGAGTAATAGTAGTAGTAGAGTAGTTAGTGTAGTAATAATATCAAGGCGGCAGTGTTGGAGCGGGCTTTACAAACATTTTTGTAATTTGTAATTTGTGTTTTTTTATGAGAGGCGGGGACACAGTCTGCAGTTGTATTGGATGTTATTTGGGGGTAGGTTAGGTGCATAAAAAACCGTACGTGGAAAGTGAAACTTGTGACGACGTTTCGGTCCGTTTGTACCAAAAATATCGCGCAGACTAGTTAATAGGCCAAAATCTCTAGGTTTCATTTTTCCCAGTTGGGTTATTTGTGTATTGTTCCAGTTCCAATTGTGCTCTGTTCTCAAGTGTTTTGGGTGGGTTTTTTTTACATACAAAAATAGCCCTTGTGGGAACACCTGGGGATCTTCATTGAACTTTTTGCCTCCCGTACAAATTTTTGGGCTAATTGGAAACGTACAACTCTATACAAAAATAGGTATCTGTCCCCACCCTTTGGGTTTTTCGAGAACTGTTTGATAAAGCCCCTATTGGCGAAACGCTACAATAAAAATCCCAATGTTACCATTCATGTACTTCTGTAATTAATAAATCAATATATTCCGTAAAAGTTATTTAAGGTTTCTGCAAGCATAATTAGGGCTATGTATACAACACCCAAAAGTGGATGAAATTTTAAAACACATTTTTGCGCACCTAAGTATTCATTGAGAACATTTCGCCCCTTTAAGAGGTCATGACTTAAAAGGGGGGCCTTCTCGAGCTGCCCCGACTTTAAACATCCACAGGGTTCATGCTGGTTTAATAACCCTAGGGTTTATTGAGGCCTTTTTGCACCCGGTTAACATTATCCCCATAAAACAAAAATTAAAAATTTCCCCGTTATCAGCAAAAACGTTTAGACTCTTTTTAATTTTTAAACAAAATTTTTAAGAAAGAGACATCATTCATTTTTTTTTTAGATCTTCCCCGCTGCAGCTCCCTTGCTCACATGTACGTCCCCCCCAAAATGCTACACTTCATTCTCTCCCCCATATGTGGTCTGGCTTTGCGCCTCTGTTTTAGCGGAGACCAAACATCTCCTATTAAGGTATTGGGGCTGATTACCCGAAAATTGTTTCTATTATCTACAGCAATACTTTTTCATGTATTCGACTGAAAAGCTTGCACCGGGCAAAGCATTTCGACAGTAATCAAAATCGCACAAGGGAAACTCTTCGGATCATTAATCGTCCCCTCACGCTATTTGAACGCAATTATTATCCAACAAGCCAATTGTTGAAAAGTCCCCCAAGAAAACACAAGAATCTTATATCAAATGTTACATTGATTTAAAGTCTTCACCAGGACGAAGTGGAGAACCAGAACCAGTCGTGAAAGGGCTTGCAAATCCAGAACCAGTCGTTAAAAGGGGAAATCCAAACCCAAAAAGGGGAAAGGATTTGTAAATTCCAGAACCACATTAAAGGGCTTTCGCAAAATCAAAAACCAGCCGGTGAAGGAAATCAGAACCGTCATTAAAGGGCTTCGCAAAATCCAAACCCCGTCAGTGAAAGGAAATCTAAACCCAGTCAGTTAAAGGGCTTCGCAAAATCCAAAACCCCGTCTTAAAGGGGCTTCGAAAACCAAACCACGGTGAAAGGAAATCAAAACCCATCATTTAAAGGGGGCTTCGCAAAATCCAAACCATCAGTTAAAGGGCTTCGCAAAACCCAAACCAGTCGATGAAAAAAAACCAGAACCATCAGGAAAGGGGATTTGCAAAATCCCTTAGGGAACAGGACACTAATTCAAAAAACGAAAAATACCTAAAAAAGCGTCTGAACAAGCAGTGACTAAAGCAAAAATAATTGCCCTACAACTAGGGACAAGTCATCAGGAGGTGGGTACCACCGCCCAGGGAACGGGACCTGTGTCGTCATTCATGTAATTTGGTCGCACCTTCAGCGCCCTCGGAGAGAGCAAAGGTCATCATGGTGTTTTTAGTAGAGTGGAGTAACCTCCTAAGGTACCTACGGTTTAGGGGGGTTTTAGGGGGGTTCCCGTTTCATCTATCCCCACATTTGTGGCGCTATAGTTTTGATGCATTTTTGTTTTTTAACAGCTGTGCAAGTTTTTGTCCTGCGTTGCCATAACTGTGTTGCTGCTTTGCAAGTACAGTTTGTCCTATCCCCAAAGGGGTTTTGTTGTTGCACGCTGCTAAAAGTGCTGTTGGCGTTGAAAAGTAACTTTGCTGCTGCTGCTGCTGCCTTTATTGTGGAAGTGCGTTGCGCTGTTCAAAAGATTTTTGCGCTTTAAGGAAACATTGGCTGCTGCTGCGCTACTGCATGATGCATTATGTTTTTCCCGCAATGCGCTGCTGCAATTTCTTTACGATGCGCTTCACTTTGCTATTTTCCCCACCACTTTTTTCTGCTGCTGTTGTCTTTGCTGCAGTTTTAGTTGCAAGCTTCACCCGCAGTGCAAAACATTGGTGAAGGTTTTGTTGACCTAAAGCTTTAAACAGGTCTTTCAGCTTGGCAATAAAATTTTTTTCTCCTTTTTAAAACATTTTTTGGTAAAAATTCCTCAGAATTGTCTCTGTGACCCTTTACACTTTGACTTGAAGCCAAAAATTTTTTTTGTCCAAGAAGATGAAAGAGACAGTTTTTAAATATTTTTAATTTGATACGACGTTATTTATGTGTAAGCTTTCCCCTGATTTTAAAAAAAGCTCCTCACAGTCAAATCTAGCATGTTAAAGCTACAAAGGCTTTTGTATATCATTTTTTTATGACATTGCTATTTTTTAAAGCCCCTTTGAGAGCGAAACGTTTTACATAAAATTCTACACGGCGAGATGTAGTACAGCAAAAAAGTTGCTGCATTAAAAGTTGTTCATAACCTGTGCGGGTTTTTTTTTTTTTTTAATTTTAGATCTATACTTTTTTGGAGGGTTTTCCCAGGCATTTTCCATAAATCCGTACCCCGTCCGAGAGTTTTTTGTTTTTGAGGACGACCTGGTGCCAGTTAACCAAGAGAGAAGAGAGAGAGAGAGAGAAGAAGAGAGAGAGAGAGAGAGAGAGAAGAGAGAGAGAGAGAGAAGAGGAGAGAGAGGAGGGAGAGAGATACCCTATCACCCGCGCCCTTTAGAAAAGACAAAAAAGGGGAGGGTAGGGGGCACCTCCGAGGTGAGATGGTTTCCCCCCCTTTTCCCCCCCACCAACCCCCTGAAAACCACCCTCCCCCCTACCCCATGAAAACCACCCCCCACCTACACCCCCTGAAAACACACCCTCCCCACCACCCCAAAAAAACCCCCACCCACCCATGAAAAACACACCCTCCCAACACACCCACGAAAAAACCCCCCCCAAAAACCCCCCCCCCCCCCCCACTAAAAACACCCCCCACAACACCCACTGAAAAAACCCCTCAAACCACACTTACTGAAAACAATCCTCCCACACACACCCACTGAAAAAAACCCCCCACACACCCACACCCCAAGAAAACACCCCTCCCACACACCTACACCCCCTGAAAACACACCCCCCACACACACCCACTGAAAACACACCCTCCACACACACTTACTGAAAACACACCTCCCACACACACCCACTGAAAACACACCCTCCCACACACCTACACCCACTGAAAACACACCCTCCCACACACACCCACTGAAAACACACCCTCCCACACACTTACACCCACTGAAAACACACCCTCCCACACACCTACACCCACTGAAAACACACACTCCCACACACCTACACCCACTGAAAACACACACTCCCACACACCTACACCCACTAAAAGCACACCCTCCCACACACCTACACCCACTGAAAACTCTCCCTCACACCTACACCCACTGAAAACACACCCTCTCACACACACACCCACTGAAAACACCCTCCCACCACACTACTCCCACTGAAAAACACACCCTCGCATACACCTACACCCACTGAAAACACTCCCTCCCACAAACCTACACCCCCTGAAAACACACCATCCCACACACCTACACCCACTGAAAACACACCCTCCCACACACCTACCCCACTGAAAACACACCCCCCCCACATGCTTACACCCACTGAAAACACACCCTCCCACACGCTTACACCCACTGTAAACACCCTCCCACACGCTTACACCCACTGAGGAAAACTCCCTCTCACCCCACACACTCATTGAAACACCCCCCACACCCACACACCTTACACCCAGTTTTAAAACCCCCCTCTCACATACCCACTCACGTACACTTAAAACACATCTTACCACACACCCACATAGATACACCCACATGAAGCATTCTTTACCACACACCCACACAGATACACCCATAAAAAACGACCTTACCTCACACCCGCACTTAAAACACACCCTCCCACACATCTACACCCACTTAAAACATACCATTACAGGTACTTAAAACACACCTTTCAAGCACTTAAAACACACCCTCACAGGTACTTAAAACACACCCTTACAGGAACACTTAAAACACACCCTCACAAATACACTTAAAACACACCCTCACAGATACGCTTAAAACACACCCTCACAACTACACTTAAAACACACTCTCACAGCTACACTTAAAAACACCCTCACATCTACACTTAAAAAAACACCCTCACAACTACACTTAAAACACACCCTCACATCT
The DNA here is from genome assembly GCF_026875155.1 of Cherax quadricarinatus. Taxonomy (NCBI): domain Eukaryota; kingdom Metazoa; phylum Arthropoda; class Malacostraca; order Decapoda; family Parastacidae; genus Cherax; species Cherax quadricarinatus. Next base: position 14,083 of record NW_026505962.1, read on the forward strand.
ACACTTAAAACAACCCTCACAATACGCTTAAAAACACCCTCACAACTGTACTTAAAAAAACACCCTCACAACTACACTTAAAACACACTCTCACAGCTACACTTAAAACACACCCTCACAGCTACACTTAAAACACACCCTCACAGCTACACTTAAAACACACCCTCACAACTACACTTAAAACACACCCTCACAGCTACACTTAAAAACACCCCTCACAGCTACACTTAAAACACACCCTCACAACTACACTTAAAACACACTCTCACAGCTACACTTGAAACACCCCCCTCACAGCTACGCCCTTTAAAAAACACCCTCACAGCAACACTTAAAACACACCCTCACAGCTACACTTAAAAACACCCTCACATCTACACTTAAAACACCACTCTCACAGCTACACTTAAAACACACCCTCACAGCTACGCTTAAAACACACCCTCACAGCAACACTTTTAAAAAACACCCTCACAGTAACTTAAAACACCCCTCAATCTACAAAAACACACCCTCACAGCAACACTTTTAAAAAAACCCTCACAGCCACTTAAACACACCCCCCACACCCCTTTAAAAACCCTCACAGCTACACCCTTAAAAAAAAAACACCCCCACATCTACACTTAAAAAAACCCCCACAGTACACTTAAAACACACCCCCACAGTACACTTAAAAAACACCCCCACAACACACTTAAAACACACTCTCACAGCTCACTTGAAACACACCCCACAGCTAGCTTAAAAAAACACCCCCACGCAACACTTAAAACACACCCTCACAGTACACTTAAAACACACCCCCACTTACACTTAAAACACACTCTCACAGCACACTTAAAACCACCCTCACAGCTACGCTTAAAACACACCCTCACACAACACTTAAAACACCCCCCTCACAGCTACACTTTAAAAAACACCCTCCATCCACTTTAAAAAACACCCTACAGCAACACTTAAAAACACACCCCCACAGTACATTTAAAACCACCCTCACCTCACTTAAAACACACCCTCACAAATACGCTTTTAAAAAACCCCCCCTTTATCTCACTTAAAAACACACCCCACAGATAGGGTTTTTAAAAAACACCCCACAATGTACTTAAAACACACCCCCAAAATAAACTTAAAACACACTCTCACAGCTAACTTAAAACCACCCTCCCGACACTTTAAAACAACCCCACAGCTAACTTTAAAAAACCCCCCTCCATAAAACTTTAAAAAACACCCTCAAGCACCCTTAAACACCCCCCACAACACTTTTAAAAAACACCCTACTCCAAATTAAAACACACCCCCCAAAAGTACTTAAAACACACCCTCACATCACACTTAAAACACACCCTCACAACTTACTTAAAACACACCCCACAGCTACACTTAAAACCACCCTC
>NW_026505963.1:0-16306 GCF_026875155.1 Cherax quadricarinatus
TCCTCTTCATTAAGTCACACCCAAAAAAATTTCCACATAATTATTTACCCAATTACTTCGCTCATGGACCCCTGTGCACTTAAGGTGTGCATTTATCGTCGCCTGAAGTAAGAACAATTTATATTTAACTGCTTATTAATTATATCATTATAAGCAGTCAACAATTTTGGTGTCTTGCTCAGTTCGCAGAGCTGGGTCCTTTAACTGTCCATGACGCCATCCTATAATTAGTAGGTAATTCTGGACGGTCAAGCTTCCACGGAAGTCGCACCCAGTAATGTCCAGATTCACATTTAACATCCTTCAGGTATTGTTCCTGAGTAAAGAATCATTGGACTTTCTCTCATTTACATTAATCCCTATGCTGTCCACTCTCCCACAAATTAGACTGGTTCAACATCATTCTCGATAGAAGAATACTTGTACTGGTTGACCTTTCATGAGTAAGACACCGTGACCGTATTCACTACTCCTCTAGTCATTATTACTAGGCGGTAGTCTGCCATATATTACATGGCCCGTACCAGTGTTGAGAGAGTGACGCCGTATGTTTTGGATTTATGCCCTTTATCCTGAATTTTTACATCCAACACCGGCAAGGCTACCTCAGCTAGGCCATCATTATTGCCATTAGTGCAAAACCCTTACATCAGTCACTGTAGTGTCAGGGTTATTAACATTATCATTATTGTCACCATTATTATAAGAATCACATACAACCCTGCACATAACTGTATGTGCTTTCCCTTGTTGCATTGATAGCAACTGTTCAATTTGGTATGACAATCCTTTACATATATGATTGTCTAGACATCTGATAAATCTGTCAAGTTCTTTCATTCTTTCCACTTTAATATCCCATGAATTACAGGCATTACAATTTTTAGTGAAATGAGTACCCTGGCAGAAGAGGCAGTCTCTCTTTTCCTTGCCTGACCTCTTATTAACTGGGTTACACTTACTGAAGTACTTATTCCTCTTACCTTGATGTGAGGAACCACTATTACTGATTCCTGACTTGATATGTGCCTATTTAACTCTTAACTATGATTATTACCACTGGGATTATTTTTCCCTTTGAGACTTGACAGATACTTCAGAGTCATTATGTGTTATATCCTTAGAACTGTTTGGCTGACTGGTCTGCAATTGAACAATTAATCCTGCCGACCTAGTCTGATTTCCTCCAGACCGTACTAGGAGGTTTGGCAAACACACCCTTTGCATTAATAGGTTGATCACTGCCTGCTTACACCCTTTAATTTATTCAAAGCCTTACTTTTACAAGACAGTTTTTCTTCCAATTCGTAATGTTGATTAATTAAAACATTCATTTCCATTCCATCTGCACAATTCTCTAGCAGATCTCTTTCACAGTCTTTAAACCACAATTTGTACCAATCAAATCTACTCTCTAAAGCATCTAAATATAACTTTAATTCATTAGGGTTCACGGTTCTTTGATTCACTAAATCAAATGCCTTCGTCACATGGCTTTTAATAGCCTGTAATGATGCCTTTCATTACTCTAAAATTCACGGACTTGTCAGCCACATTAACTCCATTAGATCCAGTCATGGTTAGAGAATTATTAATCACTGATTATACAACTTAAGTAGGCGCCTTATAAGAGTAATTCTTGCACTTTACTCTTGTATATATCCTAGCCACACATGTGCTAGCAATTAATTGGCTAATTGTCATCCATCACACGATCGATTAAACTTGTGCACCCTACACCCACTTCCTTCAATCAGTCACTTAATTATTAAGTAATTAATTCAATTAATTTTTTCACTGATTGCACTCCGTTCTCGAAGGACCAACGGGCAATATGGAAAATTTTCTAGGGTCTTACCTGTATGTACCTCAACATTAATACATACCAGTAATCTCATTGGAGACAATCATATTGTTTACCGTAGTCACCCCGTGTAGACATGAGAAAACTTAACCACCCCTGGTCGCACCAAGTGGTCCCCTCGACCTCACAATCTTATCCATATCTATCCGAGACCATATGGATTGGGTAGCACCCACAAGTACGGTGCTACTAATTAATTGTGGACTGTATAGATTATATTAGTTTAGCTGAATGAAGGAGGGGGGTAGGATACACCTGGATACATCCGTCAAGGAAAACATTTGTACATAATCCCACTACTTACCAGATGTTTCTCTGGTGGTCACTTGATGTAGCTGGATCACTCATAACCTATCTAATTATAACATACCACCACTGCCAGTCTAAGGTTGCTATAACTAAAGGGTTACTTAACTGTGGGTGATTGATATTTCCCCATTTCTTGATTTTACCATCTCATTTTCGATGTCCTGCTACACCGACACGATTCTCATTCCACAGGACAGGTATCCGCTGGTTTTTTCCTGCTTTAGACGTCGTGACTCAAGGAGTTTTTCCCTTTCTCGTCTCGTTTAAAAACGAGGTCTAAACGTGTTCACTCGGAGCAAACGACTTATTTCACTTCACATATTCTCTTAACTTAGCGTTTTATCCTTAATTTCATTACAATTCACAAGACGATTTAAAAGACTCAAATTATTATACAAAATTAGAGATCACTTCCCTTAAGATCTGAGACCGATGAGTGATGATTAAACCAGGGTAAAATTTCCCGGGCTCAGTCCAGGACGACGCGTCATCACCCCCGGTCTACCCGAATCACCTTTTACCACCTATTATCGTGGTCCCGTAAATCACGTTCCCTCACTCTCCACTAGGAAAAGTCCCCGACACTCCTATTACGAAATGAGGGCCCAATTTAATCCTTAGGCCCGCCGTGAATGCCAATTTCGTGTACCAAGCCTTTTCCGCTCCTCTCCACCTTCAAAAAAAAACCCGCCACTCCCCCCCGCACATCCGCGCATGCGCAAAGGGAGCTCTTGGTTTCTACCTTATTTTTAAATACATTTTTGACCCATAAAAGACACATTAAACACCTATTAGGCACTATAGTTTCGGAAAATTAAAAAAAATTTTTCCCCAGTTTTGTTTTTTGTGGTGTTATGTGTGCAGCGTTGTAAGGCATTGTTGTGTGTGTGTGTTATGAGGTGGTGTGTAAGAAGAGTGTTTTTGAGCAGTGTGTTATGAAAAAAATTTGGTGGGTTTTGGGGTGTGGGTGTTGTGGTGGTGTGTGTGTGTGGTGTGTTGGGTGTGGGTTTTGTGTAAACCAAGTTGTACTTCACCAGATGCGGGTCATTCCACTTCCTGGGCCTCAATGGGTCGTACTAAGGTCACTCTCCCTTAGGTGACTTAAAACAACCCTGCTTAAAGCTAGTATGGAATCCTGCTCCATAATCCTTCCCAAACTTTCCCCAATGAATATCCCGTGAGCTGAAGAAAAACTTTCCTAAAATCCTTTGAACATCTGGTTCAAGTTCCAACGGGTCCCCTTGTTACTGTGTCCAAGCTCGGAACACCTGTTTGTCCACCTTCCCAAATTTCCCCCAGATTTTGAGCGTTACATGTCCCCCTACTCTCCTGGTCCTCCAGTTTTCGTCATGTGATTTTCCCTAACCTCCTCGTAGACATCCCAAACTCTGGAAAATAGTCGTACAAACCTTTGCAACTCCAGTTTCGTCACGTGCTTGGCTAGGGTGGTTTCCAAAATGGCAGCCTACTGTGGGTTTTGGTGGTGTTGTGTGGGGGGTGTGTGCGTGTGTTGTTTTATGTGTGTTTGAGATGAATTTGGTAAGGTGGGTGTTGGTGTGTTGGTGAAGTTTGGGCCTCAACAATCATAATTTGCACCAAAATTTTACTACATTGAGGGTGGGAAGTGGGAATGCTCAAAACTATATTTGGCAGGTGACCAATGATAAACGTAAGAACATTTTTCGGTATTCATTACTTGTAACTTGAGTTCCCTTACCTTGTACCTTTCGCCTCAAAACGTTGGGCCCGTCCCTGGACCCATTAAAAAGTAACCTTTAAACTGAAATTACCTTTGTAACTTGCTATTGTGAAAGACCTACCTGGAGTCACCTTTGAAATTTTGGAATTCAAATACCCTATGAACTTTGGGGCAGCTATCAAAATTTGGAGTCCGACCCTGAGATCCAATTATGTACCATTAATCTTTGACTACCGCCAAGATGGGTATTGGTGCAAATAAACGAAATTTTAAATAACCTTCATGGAGAGTAATGAAGTGGGGAACAATAATTCCTTTAGTATTTGAACTTGTGTAAATAATTCTGCCTTTATGTTGAAGGGATTTTAAGGAAAAGTTGGAGAACGGATCCCTTTAATTTTTAAACAAATAGAAACAAAGGTTAGTAAGGGGGGAAAGGAAGTCAAGTCTAGGCGCACAGTGAAAAACTTTGTTCCACAAGGAACATTACTTTGTCCCAAGTTCCCCCCAAAAAAGCGGGAAACCCAGGACTTTTCCTTTTCAGGAAAACCGTTGAAAGAAGGGGCCCAAAAAAAGAAAATCCAAGGGCCCCCTTTTTTAAGGGGCAAAACCCAAGGGGCAAAATTTTAAAAAATGGGCCCAAAAAAATTTGAAAAATTTTTTTTCAATATCCATTGGGAAAAACGGGGGAATTAAAAATTTCGGGTTAAAAAAACCCCAAAAAATGCAAAAAAAATGAAAAACCTGGGGGGTTTTACGGGGCCCCTTTTAAAAAATTTAAACCATTTCAGAAAAAGACGGGGAAAAAAGAAACCTTAAAAAAGGGGGCAAAAAAAAGTCCTTCAACCGCCCTTACCTGGATTTTAACCGGAGGGGGTTTTTGGGGGGTCAACCCCCCGCGCCCCGGTCTCACACCAACTTATGGGGGATCGGGTCGATCAACCAGGTTTTTTTCTGCTGACTGCCCAAAATCTGACGTACAACCACAGCCTTTGGTAGGACTGACTTTAGTCCCTGTCCAGTGCCTTCTAAGACAGCCGGGGGTCTATTGGTAATCCCCCTTGTAGCTGGGAACAACTAAACGTTTGGGCCCCGACACTTATTGTTTTGTCTCTTTTTGTACCCGGGGCACCCCTGTTTTTCTTAGGGGAATGTTACATCCCGCCGAGTCTTTTGTTTTCATGGAGCGTTTTTTATGTGCAGGTTTGGTACCAATCCCCCAGGCCTTCCAAATTATATTATCTTGTTCTCTCGCCTGCGTTCGGGGGAAACAGAAAAGGACCTAAACCCGTTTTACCTGATTTTTACCGGGAGAGATTTCCCGGGGGCCAACCCCCCCGCGGCCCGGTCTGTGACCAGGCCTCCTGGGATCGACCCTTGATCAACCGGGCTGTTGCGGGCTGCACGCAAACCAACGTACGGCCCAGCCCGGCTGGCAGGAACCGATTTTAGGTGCTTGTCCGTGCCAGTTTGAAGACTGCCAGGGTCTGTGGTAATCCCCCTTATGTATGCGGGGAGGCAGCTGAACAGCCCGGGGCCCCGACCTTATTGTAGGGTCTCTTAACGTGCTGTGACACCCTCTTTTCTTTGGGGGGGTGTTCATCCTGCCAGCTTTTGCTTTCGTAGGAGGATTTTCGTGTGCAAGTTCGGTACTAGTCCTCTAGGTTTTTTCCAGGGTATATCATGTATCCCCCCGCCCTTTCCCAGGGAATACGGGTTCAGGAACCTCAACACTCCATAATTGGGTTTTTTTATCTCTGTTATCATGGTGAAGGTTCTCTGTACATTTTCTGGGTCAGCAATTTCCCCCCTTTTTGAAAGGTGCTGTTAGTGGCGCAATATTTCCAGCCAATAGAACAAGTGACCTGAAAAAGTTCATCATGGTTTGGCCCTCCCTATTTTTTAAAGGTTCTCATTTCCACCTGTCTTTTTTCTAGCAATGCGTTTGATACAGTGTTTGGCCCTTAAAGGGTGAGTCCTCCGACATGTCACCCCCAGGTCTTTGACTTTGGGGTTTTTTTCTCTATTTTTGTGGCCAGAATTTGTTTTGTACCTGATGAAGATTTAATTTCCTCGGTTTACCATATCTGAGTAATTGAATTTCTCATCGTTGAACTTAAATTTGTTTTTTGCAGCCACTGAAAATTCGGTTTATGTCCCCTGGACCTTGCATGTCCCCGGTTTTGGGCCCTTATGTACTTTTTTGTGCCTGAAAAATTTTTTGTAACTCTCCAGGGCTGCAAATTTTGCCCCGCCTTGAAGGGGGGTTTGTGTACAGTAGTATTCCAGTAGAGAGCACAAGCGATTTTAAGAGAACCATCTAGGCTTAGATCCCCAGTTTTGAAGGTTCTCTTATCAATCCCCACATTTTCCCAGGGAGAGGTAGATACATTTTGTGGGTTTTTAAGGGGAGGTCCTTGACATTATGACCCCCCGGCCTTTACATTACTTTTCCCTCTATTTTATGGTTAGAATTTGTTGTTTTCTGACCATTTTTAAATTTTTTTCAATTTCCATAGAGTAGTTGAAATTTCTCGTTAACTTCATTTATTTTGAGCGGCCCATTCGAAGATTTTTTTAGTCTGCTTGGGGTCTCGCGTGTCTTCGATGGAGGTATGCATGGAATCCTGGTGTCATCCGCAAGGAACACCCCGGGGCTATGACTTACATCTTATGTTAGAAATGAGGATGAGGAAAAGAATGGGGGCGAGTACTGTGCCTTGTGAACAGAGCTTTTTTCTTTGGCGCCCCCGGACTTTACTCGTTTAATTTCTCCTTGTGTTCTTTTTGTCAGGAATTGTAGATCCATTCCAAATTTTTTCCCCTTAATTTTTTTATCACGCATTTTGTGTGCTATTTTCACCATGGCACACTTGTCGAAACTTTTGTAGGTCTGTGTATAAAATCTGTATTTTGTTTATCCTCTACAGCATCCGGACCCGCATAGTGGGGCCAGTAGCTGGGGCAGGGGAAGCGACCTGCTCTAAACCCCTGTCCCTGGGTTTTGTAATTTATGGGTAACTTTTTTTTTTTTTAACTTTTTTTATTTTTTTTAAAACGCATATAACAACATTTAAATATATATAAAAACCCTCCTTCATTTTAAAAAGGTATACAAAAATTAATACATGAAACATAATACACCATATAAAATATTCAAATCCGCTATTTACACCTAAGCCAACTATATTTCCCCCCAAACCAACATGATAAAACATCATATAAAAGCTCACAACAAACGTATAACAAAAATTAAAACGTTAAACATTATACATAAATAAAAAAAATATATTAATATTAATATAATATATATATATATAATATTATATATTATATTTTTTAATATATAAAAATATATATAAAAAATATATATATAACTGCATAAAACCTTTTATTTTTTTTTTTTTGAAACAGTCCCTTTTCCTTTGCTCAAAAAAAAAATTACCACACACAACCCCGTGGGGGCTCCCAACCCCCCGTTGTCCCCCCCTTTTCAAATAAAACGGTTTTCCACAAAACCCTGCACAATCTAACAGACAATTGAGGGTAATTTGGTGGGGGCGATCGGCTTCTTAGAACCCTCCAAAAGATTTTTATGATATGGGATGTTAGTGCTATCGGTCTGTAGTTCTTTGCAATTGCTTACTGCCACCTTTGTGGAGTGGAGCTATGTCTGCTGTTTTTAGTGTGTGTGGGATGACCCCTGTGTCCATGCTCCCTCTCCCATAAAATGCTGAAGGCATGCGATAGGGGCTTCTTGCAATTCTTGATGACACGGATTCCACGATCTGGGCCTGGGGCAGAGTGCATGGGCATATCATTAATTGCCTCTTGTGGAGTTAAATAATATCCGAGATTTTGGGATGACCAAATTTTGGGTTGGGTTCATAAAGAATTCGTTTGGATTGTCGACCCTTAGTCGGGGCAGTGGCTCGCTGAACACTGAGTCCTTATTGGGACTCATTTCGTGGCTATGATCTGTGTATATTCCATCCCGCCTAATCAGGGGCCCAATTGGATGTTGTTTTTTACCTTAGATTTAGCATAAGGAAGAAGTATTTTGAGATTTTTTTTTTCAATTTCCTTTATGGCTTTTAGCTCTTGTGATTCTTGCTCCTATGGCCAGCGTGCCAGCGTGCCCGTTGTGCTCCGTGTTTTCTCGTTTTTTCCCACTGTCGCTCTTACGTGCTAGAACTTTAATTTGTGCCATCAATCTTATACGATACATCCCTCTAGCGCCTGGGAAACCAATCTTGGGCGGGAAAACATTATATACTGAGTCAAAAAAGGAGAATTAGTGTGCACTTTCCTAGCAGAGTTTACTGCCAGAGGGGAATAGGCCTAGTGTGCCGTGTGCAAAAAAGTAATAATAGAACTGTTCTTTTTCAGGGGGAAAGAAAGTCTCCCTGGGTAATATTGTGTATACATAGTGTATAGTGTATACTACAGTGGCTCCCTAGTATACATAGTGTATAGTGTATACTACAGTGGCTCCCTAGTAACCCTTGTATAGGTATACTACAGTGGCTCCCTAGTATACATAGTGTATAGTGTATACTACAGTGGCTCCCTAGTAAGATAAAAAGTTTTGGAAAATTTTTTAATTTTCCGAAACTATAGTGCCTAATAGGTGTTTAATTGTCTATATGGGTCAAAAATGTTTGAAAAAAGAGTAGAACCAAAGTTCCCTTTGCGCATGCGCGGAGTCGGGGGGGGGAGGCCCGGGGTTTGTTTTGAAGGGGGTAAAGAAGGAGAAAAGATGGAACCACGAAATTGACTTTCACGGCGGCCTAAGGATAATATACCCATTTCATAATAAAAAGTGCGAAAACTGTTCCTGGGGAGGTGAGGGAACGTATTTACGGGCCCACGTAAAAGAGTGGTAAAAGGGGGTGAAAAGTAGGAGCGGGTGGCGGGTGCAGGCCCAGGGTGGTGCCAGGGGACATACCCCTGGTTAACCTCGCTCATCGCCTCAGATTCAATGGGTGACCTCTAATTGTGAAATAGTTATGAGACGTTAAATCGTCTTGGAAGGAATGTAATCAGTGATAATAACATTGAGTTAAAGAATGCGGGTGTGAAATAGAGCGCCTTCTCCGAGTAAAACGTGTGACTCTGTCCGGGGATAATGGAATTTTAGAACACGACTTCAAAACCGGGACAAACCGAGGGATACCTCGTCCGCCGGAATGAAACCTGTGGGTGTACAGGACATCAAAAACTGAGAGGGTGAAGGAAGAAAAAGGGGTAAATCACCCACTTTAAAGTAACCCTTTCTATTTATAACAAACTTATGCGGGCCCATAGTTTTTTTTTATAATTGATGGGTTAGAGTGCCCAGTCCTCAAGGATCACCAAGAACTCTGGTAATGGTGGGATTATGTACAATGTTTTCCTTGAGGGGATGATCCAGGTGATCCTACCCCCCCCCCCTTATTCAGCAAACTAATATAATCTATACAGTCCACAATTAATTAGTAGCCCCGACTTGGGGTGCTACCCAATCCATAGGGTCTCGGATAGTTTGGGAAAAGTTGTGAGGTCGGGGGGGACAATTGGTGCGCCGGGGTGGTTAAGTTTTTCTCCAGTCTAAGGGGGTGATCGGAAACAAAAAGTTTGTTTCCCCAAAAGATTATGGAGGGATAAAATGTTAGGTCTCAGGTAAGCACCCTAAAAAAATTTTCCATATCTCCCCGTTGGTCCTTCGAGAAGGATGAAATCATGAAAAAAATTAATTGAAAAATTACTTAAAAAATTTAAGTGACTGATTAAAGGGAATGGGTGTGGGGCAATTTTTAAATCGATCGTTGAGGGATACAATTACCCCAAATTTAAAAATTTTAGCACATTTTGGCTAGGATATTAAAGAGTAAAGTGCAAGAATTACCTTATAAGGCGCCTACTTAATTTTTTGTATAATCATGATTAAAAAATTCTCAAACCATGCATTAATGGATTTAATGGGCTGACAATCCGGAATTTTTAAGTAACGAAAGCATCTTTACAGCTTTTAAACCATGTGACGAAGGCATTTGATTTAGTGAATAAAAGCCCCGTAACCCAATAAATTAAATTTAAATTTTTTAGAGCTTTAGAGAGTAATTTGATTGTAAAAATTGTGGTTTAAAGATGTGAAAGGATCTGCTAGAAAATTTTTGTGCAGATAAGGGAAATAAGTTTTAATTAATCAACATTACGAATTGGAAAAAAACTGCTTGTAAAAGAAAGGCTTTGAAAAATTTAAAGGGTGTAAGCCAGGCATTATCAAACTTTAATGAAAGGGGTGGTTTTCCCAAAACCCCCCATAGTAGGGTTGGGGGAAATCAGACTAGGTCGGCGAATTAATTGTTAAATTGCAGACCAGTCACCAAACGTTCTAAGGAATAACACATAATACCTGAATATCTGTCAAGCTAAAAAGGGGAAAAAATAACCCCCAGTGGTAATAAAAAGTTAAGAGTTAAAAGGCAATTCAAGTCGGGAATCAGTAATAGGGGTTCCCACACCAAGTAAGGGAATAAGTACCTCATAAGTGTAACCCATTAAAGAGGTCAGGCAAGGAAAGAGGACTCCTCTTCTGCCAGGGACCTTTTCACAAAAAATTGAAAAGCCTGAAATTTCAGGGGTAAAAAAGGGGAAAGAATGAAAGAATTTGACAGTTTTATCGATGTCTAGAAAACATAATGTAAAGATTGTCAACCAAATTGAAATTGTATCATGCAACAAGGGAAAGCCCCATACAGTTATGTCGGGTTTTATGTGATTCTTATAAAAAGGGTGACAATAATGATAATGTTAATAACCCTGACACTACAGTGACTGATGTAAAGGTTGAGCTAATGGAATAATGAGGGCCTAGTGAGGTACCTTGACGGGTTGGATGTAAAAATTCAGGATAAAGGCAAAAACCAAAAATAGGGCGTAAACCCCCTCAACACGGGTAGGGGCCAGTAATATATGGCGACTACCGCCTTAATAATGACTGGGGAAAGTAGTGAAAAAGGTCACGGTGTCTTTTATGAAAAGGGCAACCCATACAAGTATTCTTCTATCAAATGATGTGAACCAGTCTAATTTGTGGGGGCTGGCACAAGGGATTATTAAATGAGGAAAGTCCAAATGATTCCTTTACTCAGAACAATCCAAGGGTGTTAATGTGAATCTGGACATTACGGGTGCGACTTCCGTGGGGCTTGACCGTCCAGAATTCTACTAATTATAGGGTGGGGTAGGACAGTTAAAGGGGCCCCGTCTGCAACTGAGCAAGACACCAAAATTTTGACTGCTTTTAATGATATAATTAATAAGCATTAAAAAATAAATTTTCTTACTTAGGCGACGAAAATGCACACCTTAAGTGCACGGGGGTCCCCTGGCGAAGTAATTGGGGAAATAAACTTATGTGGACAAATTTCCGGGTACGCCGGGAAAAAGGGAAATAATGAGGATATTGAAAAGGGGTTAAAGAAATAATGAAAAATGTGGGATGATTGGGGTACTGAAGACTTTTTATTGTTAAAGTCTCAAAATCCGTATGTCCAATAAATTAAACCCAGGGGGGCAAAAGGTTATCCCTGAGAGAAAGGAAAACAATTAGTCCATTTTGAGGGATCAAAAATTAAAATGGCCATGGATTGGTGCCCATATGCAGTAATGTGCTGGGGCTGACTTGATACTGAAGAATTGTTATGGTAAAGTCTCAAAAATTTCCCGTATGCCCAAAAAATTAATCCAGGGGGCATAGGCTTAGCCCCTGAAGAATGGAACACCAATTAGTCCATTTGAGGATCAATAAATATAGATGGCCAGGAGGTTTGGGCCCAATGCAGTAATGTCGGGGGTGACTTGGGGTACTGAGAGACTTTTTATTGGTAAAGTCCAAAATTCCCGTATCCCAATAACTTAAAAAGGGGGGCATAGGTTATGCCCCTAAGAATGGAAAACCAAAAGTCCATTTTGAGGATCCAAAATAAAAATGGCCATGGATTGGGGCCTTATGCAGTAATGTGCTGGGGGTGACTTGGGGTACGAGAGACTTGTTTGGTAAAGTTCAAAAATTTCCATTGCCCCAAAACTTAAAACCAGGGGGCATAGGGTTTTTGCCCCTGAGAGAAGGGAAAACCCAAATTTTTCCATTTTGAGGGGTCCATAAAAATAATGGCCATGGGTTGGTGCCTAATGCAGTATTTTGGGCTGACTTGGGATAATGAGAGACTTTTTATTGGTAAAGTCCAAATTCCCCGTATGCCCCAATAAAATTAATCCAGGGGGCATAGGGTTATGCCCCTGAGAGAAGGAACACCAAATTTGTCCATTTTGAGATTCAAAAAATATGGGTGGGCCCGGAAGATGGAAAAAATTGTCTCCACATTATGTAAGTCGCTAAACGACCTCCCCCCGGGCCCAGTGGGGAAAAATTTTTTTAATTTTTCCCAAATATAGTGCCTAATAGGGGTTTAATGTGTCTTAGGGTCAAAAAAAGTATTTGAAAATAGAGTAGAACCAAGAGTTCCCTTTTTCGCAGGCGGATGTGCGGGGGGGAGGGGCGGATTGTTTGAATGGTGGTGAAGAAGCTGAGAAAGCAGGGGAAAACGAAATTGACTTCAGGCGGCCAAGGATTTAAAATAGGCCTCATTTCATAAAAAGAAGTGTCGAACTTTCCCGGTGGAGAGGAGGGGAAGTGATTTACGGGACCACGGTAATAGATGGTAAAATGGGGATAAAGTAGGGGCGGGGGGCAGGTGCACGGCCCGGGTGAGTGTCCAGGGGGCATACCCTGTGTTAATCCCCGCCATCGGCCTCAATCTCAATGGGTGACCTCTAATTTGGTAATAGTTTGAGACGTTAAAATCGCTTGTGAATTTAATGAATCAGTGAAATAACATTGAGTTAAGAGAATGCGGGGTGTGAAAAAGAGCGCCCTTTCTCCGAGTGAAAGTGTGACTCTGACCGGGGGTAATGGAGATTTTTAAAAATCCACTTCTAACCGGACAAACCGACGGGTACCTCGTCCTGCCGGAATGAGAACCGTGTCGGTGTAGCAGGACATCGAAACTGAGATGGTGAATGGAAGAAATAAGGAGTATCAATCACCCACAGTTAAGTAACCCTTCTAGTTATAACAAACTTATGCTGGCCAGTAGTGTTATGTTATAATTAGATAGGTTATGAGTGATCCAGCTACCTCAAGTGATCACCAGAGAACATCTGGTAAGTGGTGGGATTATGTACAATGTTTTCCTTGATGGATGTATCCAGGTGTATCCTACCCCCCTCCCCTTCATTCAGCTAAACTAATATAATCTATACAGTCCACAATTAATTAGTAGCACCGTACTTGTGGGTGCTACCCAATCCTACTGGTCTCGGATAGATATGGATAAGATTGTGAGGTCGAGGGGACCACTTGGTGCGACCAGGGGTGGTTAAGTTTTCTCACATGTCTACACGGGGTGACTACGGTAAACAATATGATTGTTTCCCAATGAGATTACTGGTATGTATATAATGTTGAGGTACATACAGGTAAGCACCCTAGAAAATTTTCCATAATAGTATATAGATAATAAATCTAAAGTGTCATTTGAAAACAGGTGAATTTGTAAATGAAGTGATAAGCCTATAGAGGCAGGTGCCAGAAGTCGCCAGAAACTTCCCAAAACTGGTCAGCTGTTTTAAATCTTCCTGGCCTGCTAGTGTACTCGCATATAATCTAGGGATACCAGTGATTAGCAGAATACAGTGTTGTAGTAGCAACTAACCAGTATTGTAATAGTACATAGTGGAGTGGAGTGACTTTCATTAGTTTCTATTTTCTTGAAATACCAGACGTATACTGTGAATCTCATATAACCTGTAGTTACCAGCGGTCACAATATACATAACGAGAAGCAAATATTACTACAGAAAAATTTCCCACCAGTCAACTATAGTGATAATATAGCATTTTTGAGGTGGAGATGGAAAAAACCTAGAAAAGCTAGATACAGTGATTGATAAACAAGGGTTGAGGTCGACCATTATCATTGTAGGATCTGCCAGCAATCACCGGTTCTTCAACACGCAAGTTATACTTTTTGTATTAATCAAATCACATATTTTCTAGGATAGATAACTTCCAGTAGATCCTTCATGTGTTAGCCCAATCACCGACCAGTATGTTTTAAATAAGTGACCCACTGATCAGATCAGACTGGTTCCGAACCTCGACTGGTCCGAACCCCCGACCGATTTCAAAAGGATTCGTTGGACAATAAAGCAGACTGTAAACGGATGGGGTTGTAGGCGCCCTTATAAACACAAACAATAAATAAAAAACAGGAGCGTACTCCGGTAAGCTGTCCTAACATACAAGTACAGTTAGAAATAGAAATACAAAATAGCTAGAGCTTCACTTTAAGGAGGTTATTAATAGAGTATTCAAGAGGTTGCTAGTAGAATTACAGTAATTCAACCATTCAAATCATTATGAAGCCCTGTGTAGTCTGCAATCAATCAAACAAACGGGCTTCCACATGGATAAATTGTCGTTTTTGTGGAAATTGGTGTCATGTCCCTTGTGCAAAATATCCAAGAACTAGCTACAAGAAGTATTAAAACAGGGAAGTGTTTTTGGGTATGTCCAAATGAGATAAATCTGTGGACTAATATCACATTGGTATTAAAAGAGGATAACATCAAAGCTGCTTTCATAGACAACCTGGAAGCTTCTACAACAGATGGGAAATAAAAAGTCGGGGCTGGATGGTACTGCCCTTGATGCGGGTCATGTAGACAGAAACTGTAAGGCTGGAGGTGATGTCCTGGTTGTCAGTAAATGTGGGGCTGGATAGTGCTGTTCTGGTGACAGTAAGGGTGAAGCTGGGATTTGTCCAGGTAGTCAGGAATTGTACGCAGGATGGAATGCATATAAATGACCTCATGGGAGACAGGAGCCGTAGTGGGGAATCAAGTGTAGTCAAAGATAAGATAAAACCAATATTGCAAACTAGAAAAAACCACAGAAATAGCAAACAAGAAGACTCCAATAGCAATAGTGAGGATATTTTTACCAAAAACAACGGGTGGAGCTCCTTTGTTGGTGCTAGGGGGATAGGAATAAGACGAAACATGCACCAACGGGAAATTTACAGTCACAGAAACCCAAAGGCAAACATGCACCAACAGGGTTTACAGTCACAGAAACCCAAGGCCAAACGGAAACCAAGCCTGTGCACATACTATGCACTTGGTATCTGTAGGCATGTGAAATTGGAAAAACAGACGGGACATGCAAATATGACCACCCTAGAAAATGCCGTGCCCATTTTGACAACAGAAAAATACAAACTCCCTTCCTGTAAGCTTTTTCACCCGAAATGTGTCCGCACACCATCTAAAGGGGACAAAAAGTTACAAAACATCCAGGCCATGGGAAAACCTGGGTAGCCACAGCCACTCAAGAGGGAGAGGTTTTTAGTGCCAGGAAGAAAAAAAAAACTGGCAGGAAATGGCAAAAAAACGTACACCAAATCCAGTCATTCCTGGAGTGGAACCACAGTCGATGGCCTCCACTCCAAACCAACAGATACAGTTACTAATGCCGGAACCCCCCCCCCCCCCCAGTACCAACAAAACCACCAGTCCAATGACATTCTTCCTTTGCAAATATACAGGGTCTAAAGCCAGCAACAACAACAAAATACCTTTCATCCGTGGACTGCTTGCAGAGGCAAAGGCAATGTTTTGCGGCTTTCACTGAGACCCACATAAAGGATCACTTGGACAACGAAATATGGATCCCAGGTTACAATTATACAGATGCGGCAGAGTGAACAGGCAAAAGGGCGGTTGGCCCGTACATTGCAGAGTCACTTGTGTGCACAGAAAATGCTGAATGCCTCAAATGATGTAGTGGAAGTTTTATCAGTAAAGATCGAGAACCAATACCCAGTCATTGTGGTAGTCTACAAGCCTCCGGATGCAACATCCCGGGAATTCCAGGAACAGCTGTTAAAAATTGACCCCCTGTCTGGAAAATCTTCCAGCTCCTGCAAACCCCAAAATCTTGCTCCTGGGGGATTCAACTTAAGGCACCTAAAATGGAGGAATATAGCAAAAAATATGTTGCAGTAATAACACCAGGGAGGCAGCTCTGATGAAAACTCACACTCACACGAGCTTTTAAATCTCCCGCACAAAATTCAATTTAAACCAGCAAATAATAGAGCCTACTAACTGGAGAATACACTAGACCTCATCTTCACTAACAATGATGATCTGATAAGAAAATGTCACCATATCAAAAACAATATACTCAATCACAACATAAATTTAGGTTCAGACATGTATGTGCGGAGCCCGAACCGACATAATGAGATTAGTCATGAGGGAGCATTCACCAAATTTTAACTTCAATAACAAAAAAATAAAGTGGGGCCAAGTAAACCCAAAAC